>LWCA01000560.1:0-23495 GCA_001642005.1 Intoshia linei | reverse complement strand
ATTGCTGGTGCCACCCCTGTCTATTCTATATCTAATTTTGATTAAAATTCAATTCGATACCGATGATGATAATTCAATATTGCTATATACATTTCAATATTACTCGAGTTTATTCAATATTAAAGTGTTAATTTAATATATGTTCAATCAAACCACTATAACTTAATATTATTGTTTTATCCATTAATTAATTATTGTATTAGCATTAAAATTAAATACAAAAACTGTAAAAAATATGATTTACTATCTAATATAAGTTTAGTGATTAGATATGTAGCAAAGTTTTACACATATATTACTCTCTTCCTTATATGTTATTTGTATTAAGTTTCAACATTTAAAAACTAGAGAAACTACTGTATTCTATAATTAAATTACAGGCTATAAATATATACATTTTATACATGTATATAACATTTTATTCTTTCATAATAAAACACGATTTAAATGTACCATCTACATTTTAATAATTATTAAAATCTCGATTATAATTAAGAATATACACAATGCCAAATATGACATAATTTACTTTCTGTTGATGAAATTTGTAAAATAATGATCAATTTTTGTCATATTTTTTCACTTTTTCAACTTTTCGTTGATTATAATTATTTAATATTAGAGCATCTCAGAGTTTAAACGATTTTTTAAACCGATAAACTTTTGACATATGAAATAATTTTTGCGCACATACAATGTACAACAACCGTCTCAAAAATGCGGCCCTTTTCAAATTTAAGTACGGCCCGCCGCAACGTCGTATATGTATATATACTATATTATTAATAGTAATAATATATATGATATAATATATATGTTATTAAATATTCCAAAATGAATTGTTTATCATCATTTTCACACCTAAACTGTGAGGAGATCATATTTAATGATATCAATGATACGATTAAAATCATACTTACAATTAATTAATTAATTAATGATAATTAAAAATACGTACAAGTCATATCAAATTAAATTTCTAGTTTTATCATTCGAACTTTAATTTAAAAAATAAATCTTACACAATAGATAAAAAACCGCACAAAAAATAATTTCACTTCTAATTTCGAGGATAGAATTATCACAAAATAATGAAGATGAAAGAACTGGCCAAGTTTACTCAGTAATCTACGATGATAATACGAATTATCCTTTTAATAATATTAGCACAACTGTCCAAAAAAAATTTTAAAAAATTAAAAAACCACATGGCTGCTCAAACTAAAAACATTTTTAATTTCGATTATCTGATTTGACATCACTTTCAATACACACTGTGTATTTGACAATGATTTTGATTTATAGTATAATGGTTTTCAAAGGTGATACTATAAAAATTTTTATGATACGGCCCGCTTAAAAAAATTTCGAAAAGATGCGGCCCACCACGTATTTGAGTTTCAAATGGCTGAGGTACAATGTACATGTGACATAAAAATATTAATTATAAAAACAAATATTGTATACTTTCTAAGATTTAAAGTTATAAATTATAGTCAAATATATACTAGATTTGTAATGGACTAAAATCACAATATAACTTGGTACAATATACATTTGGTATGATTATATTTAAAACATGTAGATTCTATATTGTGGAATACATTATAGCAGTGATTCCTAACCTTTTCACTTTTTGTCAATAAAATCAATTTTTTTCAATGTAGAATACAAGAAAATGCGCTTTAATAAATAAAATAAATTTAGACGAAGGTATTCATTGAAATTTATCTGTAATCCTAGTATCTTTCTATTTTATCAAATCGTTAATGTAGCATTCAAATTTAAAAAGGCGTTTTTTGTAGATTTTCAGATAAAAATAAAATGATACAGTGCGCGCAATAAACATAGGTCCAACCGATTTATATTATTTTTTGGTCTATTAACATTCATTTTCATGAATATTTCATCTTTATTAAAAAAAATATTAAAAAATACGCTTGTTAATTACCATTATTTTTCTTCTGCCACCTTTTTATGAAAAGTTATCACACAAATCGTTAATTAGCCGCGCAATAAACATAAGACACCTCAAATTAAAATAATGTATTTACAATTTAATAATGTGTCTTTTCTCCTTTATTGATCACAACTTCAAGGCATCTATCCTTTATTGTCAATACTAACTTTTCAATAACATCTTTATAGATATTTTCCCATTCTGTCAATATTATCTGCGTCAGAGTATCCTTATTTTTAAATTGCCTGCCATTTTTGTATACGGACCTTGCCAAAATTCCCCATAAGTTTTCTATAGGATTAAGGTCAGCAGACTTCGATGGCCAGTTCATTACATTAACAGAATGTTCTTCAAACCATGTTTTGACCTTACCAGAAGTGTGGATTGGAGCATTATCTTGTTGAAAAATGTAATCTGTACGATAATGAAAGTGAGCAAATATAAGTAGAAATTCAGATAAGGTAAAAATATAATCCTCAGAGTTCTGATTTCCATTCAGAATTTTCCTTTCTGTGAAAATGTTCCCAGACCATTACTGATCTACCTCCACTTTGCCGCGTAGAGTAGACTTCTTTTTCCTTTCGTAGATCATGCCAATAAAACTGGAATCCATCAGAACTGTCCAAATTGTATTTTTTGTAATTATTTGTATAAAAAAAGTGATTTTAATGTGAAGTGTCCTATGTTTATTGCGCGGCTAATTAGCGATTTGTCTAATATCTTTTCATATCAAAGTGGCAAAGGAAAAATAATGGTATCAACAAGCGTACTTTTTAATACCTTTTTTAATAGAGATGAAATATTCATGAAAATTAATGTTAATAGACCAAAAATTAATATAAATCAGTTGGAATATGTTTATTGCGTGCATTGTATGTGAATGTTATTTGAAATAGCATAGTAGAAAACATTCATTTTTATCAATTCAAAAGGTCTACTTTTTAATTTATGACTTAACGAAAAAAGTTCCCTAGTTATATAAAATTACATTACAATTAAAATAGTTATTCAAAATATAAGTCAATATATTAATAAATTTTAATAAATTATTAATAATAACACAATAACATACCCAATTTAGTCCAGCGCCCAAAAGTTAAAATTTTTTCTAACTCCCCATATAGGTCCGGCGGTTTTACCTGCCACGTTAGGAATCACCGAATTAAAGGTTACTCACATGTAAAGCATAAATATTTAAATTTACGAGCTTTAAGATATAATACATATAATAATACTGAATATACGCCGTATATATTTATCTATTAACAATAAATGTAAATAATAATCCTTACTAGGGTGTCACATTCATCAAAGAATTAAGGGCGGTTAGTGCGGAAATGGTGTATTATCATGATATATAAAATAACTTAGAATGGGGTGTTACAAAGATGCCGATTCGACTTGCGCTCATCATTTTAAATATCCTTTTGAAAATATATAGAAAAATTTAAATTTAACTTTATTTTTTTGCAAAAACAACATTGTGATAAATTGTCATGGTTTATATTTAATAATGTCAACACTCACGCTTAACTATACATTTCAATTTTTGTGGATTTTATCGATATTATAATTTCGGTTATTTATGCAATAATTTTATAGACGTTTTCAAAATACTTTTTCAAATGACCGAAATTTAAACTCTTAATTTTGTCCTTTTTTTTAAAAATCAAACGAATTGGAGAATTACAAAAATATACTCTGATACGGATTTTAAAATTATAAATACATACATGTATTATCAATGATAATTTATCATAAATTTAAATTTAAAAAAATTTATCTTCAGATATAAAACCACAAATTACCATTTTTTTTTAATTGAAAACAGCCCTAGAATTTAAAAACATTTACAGGTGGTACAGTTGTATCCTGTTAACACACAAAAAATTTTCAATCTGATTAAGTAACGCCTTCACGGTCAAAAAAACACTTTAGTACAAGTCAATATTTAATATAACAGTAACCGTAACAGTCAACCTAGTAATACTTATAATATGATATTTAAAAAAATTATTATTATGAAATAATCGTATATGTATATTACCTCCTATATAGTATTATGTAAATTAAAAGATTTGTAAATTTAGAATACAAATTAAATTACGTTCTGTATAGAAAAAATATATGATAATTTTAAAAAATTACATGATATTTGTCTTAATACCAACTACAAAATAATATTAAAATAACAATACATTTACTATTAATATTTTAACATACATGTAGTTATTATGTACGTGTATTTATTACAAACTAAAAATAAAAGTCTGTATACGTTTTAGATGAATAATGACATCATTGTTTACAAATTAAATAAATACTTTCTACAATATAAAATTAAATTTATTAACTAAAAAAAACCCCTAGCATCTTTCCCAATGCAGTTATCTTCTGATAAACAATCTAATATAAAGTTGTTTATTAAAAATATAAAACTAACCGACACATGTGCCAAAACTATTGAGAGAATATCCCTTTTTACAAATTTCACACACTTCGGAGTATTCATTACAAGAAGAACAATTATAATCGTGGCAAGCTATAAGTATATTGAAATTAACGAAAAAAGTTAAATTTTAATATCGTTTACCTTCACAATATCTCGGTTTTGCATGAAAACCTTCTTCACATGCAGCACAATTATTAAGTTGACATTTGACACAACGTTCAATCTGGGAACATGCTAAAATACAACAAATCTTTAGATCATAGTTAATAATGTTACGCTTGCAAGTGTTATTTTCCAAGATAAATCCATTTTTACAGATACTACAGGTTTCTAGACTGGAGTAACAATTTGAACAGTGGTCCACATGGCATACTTAAAATGTGTTGAAATTTTAATTTAGAATATATATACGCAAACATAAATTATTTAGATGAATTCTATAACCATAATTGCACCTTGTACAAATATCTCCATTGCAATTTATGCAGTTTTTAAAGAACTTACAGGCTAAAAAAATTTTAATTATTTTGATAATTTATAATTAATAATGTAAATTAAATAAGACGTATAAAACACTCACGAATGCATTTTTTCTCTATAATTGCGTATCCTATATAGCACCTTCCACAGGTTACTCCAGTGCATTGTTCACAATTATCGATTAAATCGCAAGCTAAAATAACATGGTATTATTTCACAAATTTGTAATCAATTAAAATTTACATTCACATATATGCGACGTTGAAACATACATGCTGGAATGACATGATAAGCATTGGTTTGACTGACCTCCAAAACAATTATAGCAAAGTTTATTACATTCTAAAAATTTTAATATTAATATGTAAATTTATAATTATCCATACTTATATAATATTCTACGCAATATTTGTTTGTGTGTGTGTTCTACTTTATTTCAATAACAACCAGTCTTAGAATTTTATAAAGTCCACATTTCAATTACAGTTTTTTCCGGGAGTGTTAGCAAAATAAATTTTAACCTCCCAAACTCACATATTACGGATCAAAAACCCCAATTGTACTTTTTTTTAAAAATCCAACGAGTTAGAGAATCTAAAATAATTTATACGCTGATACGAATTTTAAAATCATAAATATTATCATAAATTTAAATTTAAAAAAAATATATCTTCAGGGTGCCAAAACCTCAAATTACCCTTCTTTTTTTAATGAAAACAGCTCTAGAATTTCAAAAAATTTATAGGTTGTTCAGTTGTATCCTGTTACCACACACAAAAAATTTCAATCTGAATAATTGACGCCTTCACAGTCAAAAATTCATTTTAGTATTTATATATTTTTTTCCGAAATATTTTATTAAATCAAAAAATGTGAAATAATTAACGATCCAAATTTAAAAAAAAAAATTATTCTGATAGAGCTTATTCCAGTTGATATAAATACAAAAGTTTAACCTTTAAAAAAAAAAATTATTCTAATAGAGCTTATTCCAGTTGATATAAATACAAAATTTTAATCCCAGAAATCTACGCATTCCCAGTGAAAATTAATTTTTATTATATCATCAACCAATATTTTTCAAATATCTTGATTAAAATAAAAATTAAAAATGTAAATATTGATCCTACAATTTCAAAAAAATGGGACAGCATAACGGTACAAATTTCATGACTCAGAGTCAATTAAAATTTAATTTAATTTGTAATCTTTATCTATAAAATAATAGTCAGTCTGTTGGAACAACTTATAATATGTATGTTTTAAAATCAACTTCTAATAACTGATTTTAAATGTTGACCTGAACAAAATCCTTCCGCATGGATGTAAAAGCGTTGGATACATTTGATACAGTTAAACCTCGTCGGTCCATTGCACTCTAAACATTCTGGGGAGCATTCTAAATTGTAATTATAAAATGTGCATTGTACGATTTTAATTAACCTTCACATTTTTTTAATGGGGTGACATATTCATGAAATCTACATTTTGTACAAGAATTCGGAGATTCATTGCATTCCAAACAATTCACATTACATACTATATACTTTTATTGTAAATTAAATACAAATCGTATGCAAATTGCACATCAATTTTAAAAATAAAAATAAATACCATTGCATCTTCCATCTCTGTTATCCTCATTTATAATTAACAGATATTCTCCTTTTGTGCATTCTATACGTACACTATGTAAACATTAAACAATATAACCCCGTTTTGGGATACCTTCTTTGCTAAGTGCCCCAAAAACTGAAGGTAATAATAAAATTCTTTAAAATATTAAATTAATTGAACAATGATAGTATTTAATTAAATAATAATAATCAAAGTTGTATACTTTTAGTAATTCGTTGTTGTAGTTTTAATTTAAATTTTAAACAAAATGTTTTAAAAATGAAAATTTAATATTTAAAAATTGCGTAGCAATGAATAAAATTCCAAAAGAATGAATTATATAGAATTTCACTTATATTTATTGAAAATGTGTAGACGTTCAAATGCACATTTTTTTGAAATTGTAGGATCATATTTACATTTTCAATTTTTATTTTAATCGAAATATTTGAAAAACATTGGTTGATAATATATTAAAAATTATTTTTTACCGGGAATGCGTAGATTTTTGGGATTGAAATTTTGTATTTATATCAACTGGAATAAGCTCTATCATATTAATTTTTTTTTTAATTTTTAAACTGTTAATTATTTCACATTTTTTGTTTTAATTAAATAGTTTCAAAGTAAAAAATATGAATTCAAATATGTACTAAAGTGTTTTTTTGATCGTGAATGCGTTGCTTAATCAGCTTGAAATTTTTGTGTGTGTGTTAACAGGATACAACTGTACCACCTGTAAATTTGTTTAAATTCTAGAGCTGTTTTCATTAAAAAAAAGGGTCATTTGAGGTTTTGGCCTTGAAGATTTATTTTTTTAAATTCTTGAACACGTTTGAATTTCAAAAAAAAGTACAATTGGGCGTTTTGACCCATAATATGTGAGGTTGGGAAAGTTGAAATTTATCTTACTTTCACCCTGCAAATAACACTAATAGAAATGTGGACAAAATAAAATTCTAAGACTGGTAGTTATTGAAATAAACGATAACACATACAGACAAACAAAGCATATTATATATAACTAAGGATTATAATGGTCTCAGTTCATGGAGTAGGTAGTTTTTTTCAGATTTTTTTTAGTGATCGTCTTCGAAAATTTTTGCATCTTTTAAAATTCTAGATATTTACATGACTATTTTAACCCACATGAACTTATTTTGAGGTAATAATTTAAATTTTGAGATTTTTTGTGAATGATCTCGGTAAAACATTAATATGTATATATATTAATTGGTTAATATAAAATTTTAATAAAATACAACAATATTCCAACGATTTGTTTGTCATTCTAATGTTTTCTGTCATTATTTTAATTTTTTTCAGTTTATTTCTTAACGTGCATAATTTAAAATGAAAATTTCTTTATGGCGGCTGATCTGAACCAACCAGTGAAGTGTAAAAAATAGCTAATGAATGAATCTTCCATATTTTTAAATTTTATTATTTTATCTCAAAAAAAACCAAATTGAATGGTCATTGATTTTAATGATTTCTGATGACAAATATAAATTAAAATTATAGAATCGTAAAGCCACCCAAAATAACTCATATATTAATGAAATTTTTTTTTTAAATCAGATTTACACATTTATATTAATTTACACTTGCATAGAACACTTTTTTATTAAAATGCGCACTTTCACGTATATATAATGTGAGTTTAACGATCTGTAAAAATGTAATATTATATACCATTGTAATGAGTAGATCACTACTAAATTAAAATTATTCGGTTACCTTTAAAAATTTTTTATTTTGTTGCACCGTGTTATAAATCTTATATGTTTGTTTTTCTATATTCATAAAATTCTTAATAAAATTTGGTATCAAAATTTTAAATTATCTTCAAATCAAAAAAACAACAAAAAATTAAGTCGGCTTGTTGACATTATTGCTTCATCAAAACTAAAACTCATTACTGTATTACTCAAAAGTGGTACAATTTCATTTTTAATTCCAGATATTGTTCCTTTACTCGTTGCATAAATTACATATAGTTTTCGTTCAAACAACTTTTTATTTTAAAGCTTTCAATTTAGCTATTTCTATTTTTTGTTATATATAATTTAATTTTTGTTAAAAAATAAAGTGCCACAAAACAAGATGTATTTGACACTAATATATAGTAAATAGTACACAATACTATAAAACTAACACTATATTGAAAAAGTACGCAAAAAATCGAGGGTTCCCCTATTCAAAGGTTCGCCCAAACCGGGTTGGACTGTAGTTTTAGATAATGATTACCTTGACACGAGTTATACTCATTTTCGGTATCTTTTCTTTGTATATACCCATTTTCACATGCTAAATAACAATTTAGAATCTACATTTGTATATGTGGATATTTTCAATTCACATGGATAAAAATGGTCAACCAAAAAATTAAGGATACTTAAGAGATTCTGTGCCGGATATATATAAATGTATACATTATATAAAGCAGGGTCGGCAACCTTTTTCATCTCGTAGTCCACTTTTTTATATAAAAAAATTCTACTTGACCAGTTTTTAAAACTTCACACATGAAATATTTAAATAAAATTTTATTTATATAATTACATATTTATTATTATATATCTGATATAATTAAAAAGTGGAGTATGTAAATTATGTTTGGCAATTTACCGATACATTTTATGTATGAAGTAAATTTTATTAAAATATTAAAAACAAATTTAATTTTTATAACACTAGTCTACACTGAAAAATAGATTTGCATAAAAATAATACCTAAATAATATCTTGTAGATAATTTAACGCTGGTTTCAAAGATATATAATATTTATATGGTTTGGTTCATATACCACATTAATGATTATAGTAATAGACATTGCAATAAAAAAGATTCAATCATAATTTAAAATAAATAGATTAATACAATTATATTTATAATATTTACATAATTTAATTTACAGAAACATTTTTACCGGTAAATTTTTATATATCGCCAAAACTAATGTAAACATCTGATACAAGAAAAAATAAAATTACGTAGACATTCAAAATTTGATGACAAGTATTTGGTACCGATACAATCTAAGCAATCTGTTTTTAAAACACCACTGCACGTTTTACAATTTTCGTGGCATTCTATGAATTATATAGTTATTACATACATACATTGTATATCATATATTAAAAGTACATTTTCATATTTTAAGTAAGTAATTAACCTGTACAGAACCCTTTTTTTATTGATTTATCCGTGATTGTTAAAAATTCATGTTGATCACACTCTAAAATTTGTTTAGCTTTTGGAAATTACCAAATTACGTTTACAATATCCAATTTGTTTTTCAGGAATCAAAATAACTAAATATTCATTTTCGAGGCAAACTATAAGATAAATTGTAGATTTAGACTCTGTCGTATAGTCTTTATAATATACCTTGACAATTTCCATGTCTTGTTTCTTCATCTGTGATACTTATGTGACCAGTACTTGGACATACTAAAATACATTTAACACATTTATTGATATTTTTATAATATTTCTTAATATTACTGGCACACTCGGAGTCATCATTTAAATATCTGTATTCATCACAATGCGTACAATCATTAGCTGTGCTTCCATTACATTTTTTACAGGATCTGTGACATGCTATTTACATTTATTATTAAAAATACACTGCAAATTGTAGATAGTAAGGGTTTCACAATAGCGGCCCACAGGCTGCAAGATTTCGATTATGTATACATGTATATATAATGTATATTATACATATACGTGTATTAGATACGTTCAAAAAATAAAAAACATTTCCATGGGAACAACATTTTTTTATGCGTTTTCAAGAGCCTCTTCAAGGTAAGTAGAATTTTGCCGAATCAAAAGTTTAATCAGTGTATAATGTTATAAGTTATATTAGTCCATAAATTAATGTGTATAGTATACACATTACATTACAATTTGGACTTTTTTTTGAAATTTAAAAAAAACATAGTATATAGATAATAATTTGTTGCAGAATGATATATTTTTTTTATTTTTGTAACAAAAAACCCCCGCGTCTTTACTTTTTTCAGTTTTCCTAACATTTTTCATAGTAAAAAAATATGGCAACATTTTTTATTCCGTAATTGCCTTGTATTTGTTATAATTTTAAGATATAACATAAATTATGTGACACTAATCATGTTATTATTATCATATTATATTAAATGGTTAAATATCAATAAAAAATCGTTTATTTTAGACACTTTTACGGACAAATTCATTTTAAAAAAAATTATATAATTTCAAAAAAAAGACATTAATTTATATGAATTGGGTCAAATATTTTAAATGCTTTTGCTCAAATATTTTTTAAGTACCATTGTAGACAAATAAAAATTTTCGGCTTAAAATTTATTCCAAAATAAACTAAAAGTGACAGTACGTATTTTTCTGGCCACTTAGTTTAGATAAATTGAAAATTTGTAGTAAAATTTATATTTAAATTTATTAACACTGATTAATATCATTCTGCAGGAAATTAACCGGTTCTCATTTTCTATGTATGTCATTTTTATATTAAAATATTAGAATAGCCCTATTGCACATAGTTGCACATTGTGCAACTATGGACATTAGTAATTTCACCAAACCTTATAAAAATGCTTTGTATTGCATATAATGTTATCAAATAAAAAAGTATGAGTTGCAGGCTCACACAAGTGTAAATATAAACTCTGTGTGTCAGTACCATCATTGATGAACCGCTAATATAAATAAACTGTTGTAGTTATAAATTACGGGAACAAACATTGTTTTCGGTCATAAATTTATCCGAATTACAAGTCAAACAATTTGTAGATCTTTCGATGCAAGTTTTACATGATTTATGACATTCTATATTAACATTAACAGTAAATAAATAATTTTATAATTAATTAATGAGCATTATGGCAAACGTATATTTGACAAATTTTGCATTTCAGATTTTAGATACTTCAAGTCAGACGGGTATAGTAAAAAATATGTAAGTTTACCATTAATTAATATTAAGTTAATTAAAATATCAAATTGATTCGATTTTTAACAGTGACATTAATTTTATAGTCGTGATGTATGTTAGTGGCCCAAAAACATATTACCGAACCCTCTAGTTCAGGGATGCACTACCTGCGGCCGTGAGAAATCCATGTGATTATAATGCAACATATCACTTTACTTCAAATTAAAAACTTTTAAAATCACTTAATTTAAATTTTGTATTTGCTTTATTGTGCAATAAAATATATTTGACTGTTTATCATGTATACCATTTTACGTCAAATTGATAAAATTCTAATCAGATTTTATTCAAGGATAATTTAAAATATTTTTATTTTGTAGTATCAATGAGTAAAATAGCTTTGCGGCTAAATTGTTGAAAAGGTTGTGCGCCCTGCTTTAGTTAGATTATAATTTTCTACGCACCCACTATTTTTTTAGAAAAAAAATATAGAAATCATTTTTGCATATTAATACAGAGCCGAACATACTCTACCCGATACCTTCTTCGGGAGAGACATATATAACAAACTTTTTGTGCAATGAAAACTTATTTTTCCAAATGAGGCATTTAAAAATATATTTTTTAATTTAATAAACGACATTATTATTTCGAGGTGTCAATAATGATTAAAATTTTCTAATAAAACCGAAACTATCAAACTTAATGCACACCTGAATGTCTATATTTAATATTTACTTGCACATTGTCTGTCTTCATTTGGTGAATCTAAAAATTCTCTCTTCCCACATTCTAAAATGTAATAAAAATGTATGAACAATATTAATATAACTCTGGCATTCATGGTATCTATTTTTATATCTATCAAACGGACACTGAATGCATTCTTTATATTGAGGGCCACTACAAGTTTGACATGATGTATCACAGGCTAGAATATTACTATTTTATGCATATTAATGTTTCTGTAAATACCAGCACAATACCATGCGTCTCCATTAGTTTCGATATATTCATTTGTTTTACAAGCTGAAATATGAAATATATAATATTGGTTAATAATTAGGCACACAATTATACTGGTGGCCACTGGCCACCGAAATGTGACGAGAATTTTTTAAATGTGAAATCTAATATGAGATACATAGTAAATTTATTTATCGTTTTGGGTAAGAATAATAAACCTAATCAATTCAATATTAAATTTACTTTTACAAATAAGATCTTGGGTTAAAAATCCAACAGAACATGTAATACAGTCTTTTAATCCTTCTCCGTTACATGTTGCACATACAGAGTGGCATCCTATTCAAATATTGTGATATAATACGATACAGTATTTAGTAAATAGTGATTACATGTATTATAATAAGTTTATTAATATTGTAATAATAACTAGGTTGACCGTTATGTACTACGCACCAACATCACCTAGCTCTGCCAAGGGCACATTTTTAGTCTACCAAAAAAAGAAATTCACGATGAAAGTCTAATTTAAAAATCCTACTAATCACTATTATCAATCCTTTAAAAGAGTGGTTCCCAAACTTGTTTCAGGTGGAACCATCACATCGCATTACTTTTTACTTTAAAGTGAATTATTCCATCTTAATTTTTTGTTTGTTAACATTTGATCACCTGAAACAGGTTTGGGAACCACTCCTTTAATGGATTGATAATAGTGAATAGTAGGATTTTTAAGTTAGATTTTCAACGTGAATTTCTTTTTTTGGTAGACTAAAAATGTGCCCTTGGCAGAGCTAGGTGCTGTTTGTACGTAGTACATAACAGTCAATCTAGTATATAATATTGATTGATATATCGATAATATAAAAATGTAAATTAATCAATATAACCTTAATTATATCACAAAAGTATATACCCCGTGAAAAGACAACATGTTAAACGTTTACTCAGAGTTTGTTAACAGGGGCGCTAGAATAAATTTTAGTGGTGCTAGAAAGACTATTTTTATTTTATGACTAACAATTTATAAAAAAATGAAATTAATATCTTAAAATTGGAATATGTAATAATGTATAATTTATTTTTTACTTTTACAGTAACCAAATGATCGGTAGTAACCATCATAACAAGAATCACAATGACCGATAGGACCACCTATTTTGCAGGATGCGCATAAATAAGGACAACCTAAATAACTTTTTAGTTAATTAATTGAGATAATCCTACGTTTGCAATATGATTTAAACCAATCCTTAACAATATATTCATTAAGATTACAACCTATTTGAAATTAATTTTTACAAATTTTTAACATGGTTCAAAATTACCGTTCAAATAAACTAATAAACATAAGATCAAGATAGTTATGTATAAATAATTTTTCATTACTATATTAAATTGAATTGATTACATAAGAAGTTAAAATGAATGATAATTGTGTCTTTATTTATTTGCAATAAATAACTTTATATTAATATTATTCTTAACATTTTTATATGTATCACATTCCATCTCTTTAAGATTACAATATAATATTGTCAACTACCAAAATATTGTCTTTATTTTTGAAATTCAGAATTAATCGCTGGTCTAATTTGGAATCTTAATCAAGTATAGTATCATTCTTTAATTTAAACACTTAAGAGCGATCAGGTAATAATAATAAAATTAAGAATTTTATAAATTAATAAATTTTTTACTGACCATGCAATGTCTCTTTCCTTTCTTGTTAACCTTATATAGTTAGACTGGTGTTTATTCAGGATATTCCTGGATTATGTGATAAGTTATCAGTGACACCTGTTCCTTTTTGGAGTTTGTGACTCTAAGCAAAGGTCGAAGAAATCTACATATTTCTAAAGTCAAAGCGACATTCCCATCAATACGAGACCACATAGGTGACAAACACGAACTATCCTTCATTATTTCAGACGTTTCAATTTTAGTTGGAAAATTAAGACCGTAGTTAATTGTTAACCCATAAAACATGACATTAAAATGATTTCTCTATATTCAGAGATTGATGTGCATTTTGTCCAAAAGTAGAACATGATTATTTTGTTTCTATGAATATTATCCTTAATTATAGATATTAGCTTTGGAAGCATGGATGAAAGTGGTATATTGTTAAAATTTTTAAATATACAATTTATTCCGTGAAATTAAAATGTTTTCAAGGAAAACTAATTGCATATTAATAAACTTAAACAACATTATAGTAAGATATACTCGATATGAATATTTTGGATCTAATGACAGATTGAATGAAATCTCATACAAAGAAGCCAATCCATTCCGACTATTTGAAGAATGGTACAATTTGGCTAAAGATTGTATTAAAGAGCCAAATGCAATGTCTTTAGCTACTGCCAATCCGTATTAAAAGTAATAACTTTTAATCAAAATTTAGTAACGGTAAACCATCATTACGGATGGTATTGATGCGTGGATTTTCTGATGACGGTGTTATTTTTTATACAAACTACAAAAGTAGAAAAGGAAATGACTTGGTAATGTTAATTAATTCATGATTTATATTTTAAAAATTAGAAAATGAACGATTCAGCAGCACTATTGTTTTTTTGGCCTTCCTTACATAGACAAGTTGAAAAAAATACTACATTTTAACTTTTATTAAGATTAGAATCGAGGGTGTCGTAGCTAAAACCTCTATTAATGATTCTAATGAATATTTCCAATCTAGACCGCGAATTAATCAAATTGATGCAATTATTAGTCCACAAAGTGAAAGTATCTCTTTAAATGTTGCCATTTTAGTTTGTCATTACAATTAACATTTAGGAACTCAAAGAACGTCGAGAAGTGTATAAAGATCAGCTGATTTTGAAAAAACCAGACTATTGGTATTTGTACAATATACAGAGTGGTGGAAAAATTATAATCCGAAACTTACAAATTAAAAAATTATTTAAACAATTTTAATGATAATGAAGCAGTGACACATTCATTTCCATGAGGCGTCATGTATTATTTATGAAATTTAAACCAAACGCGACGATCTTAGTGCCTTTTGATTTTTATCGTCCCCAGAACCCTGAAAGACTACTGGTTAAGATAAACTTTGTTCTTTAATAATGTTACACTTTCTTATGTAAAAAATGAATAAGTTGACTTGATGTTATGGACCAAGGTCGACACAAAACCATGAAAAAGTGTATTTATTGGTTTTTAATTGAGTTTATTTATATCCACCCTTTTAATTCATTTTAATATAATAATATTTATTATTTTAGGGGAGGTTATTGTTTGAAACCAAAAAATTTTGAATTTTGGCAGGGACAAGGATCTAGACTTCATGATAGATTTTCTTATTGTCTTAATGAATCTAATGACAGTTGGAACTTTTCTAGATTGGCACCTTAAATGTATAATTGATTCTTTTTTGATTCCATTAAATTATTTACAAACTAACTTGTCTATTATGCACTTTATTAAAAAAATAGCATTTTATTATAAAAAAAAAATTTTCTTTTTATAAAATTAGACAAACACGTAACCACTGGTAACTTGGCATTCACTTTTACATACCCTTTAAAGCAGATATTCAAAAATGTATTTTACAACGAACCGGTCAGTTTGCATTAAATTTTTCGCTGATCATTAAAATGTAAGTGCTAAGAAATGACTACATTACACGTTAATTGATTAATACAATATTAATGTAACTGTTAAATTGTAATTTTTAAACTTGACCAACTCTAAATCATACACTAATCTTGTTGTAAACATACTAATAAAAAAATACCGGAAATATGTTTAATATTTGAATAATAATTGAAAGGAACATTGCTTAGTACAAGAAATTTACATTAACACGTATTGGTAAATTAAGGTATAAGGGGTGGCGGCAAATTGTCAGTTTCAGGTAGATTATCATCCAGACTAATTGTGCTGTTTTCCATTTCAGAATTTGATTCCGTATCTTCCAATGAATCGTCTTTAATTTTACTAATAAAATTATCCAATGTAGAATTCAATTCAGAAAACTGATTGCATCTCTCGGCGATAAAAGCATCAAAGCTTATTTTAATTTTGATCTCAGCCTGTTGTAAACGTCTATAAATGATAAAAATACAAATGTATACCAAAGGGTAAAATAAAACTTACTCTTGTTTTTCAATTAAACTAGCTAATCTCTTTTCGTTAGATTTTAAATGTCTAATTCCATCACATTTGTAAATGTGAGATGGAGGGAAAGCTGTACCATTCATATAATTTTTAAATCGGCGAGATTCAATGTTCAACGATTTGGCAGATATACTTTCAATAAAGCTTATTGCGGAATTCTAAAAATTGAATTAAATAATATAACTTAAATCTAAATGTAAATACATAATTAACAAAAAAGAAGGCACTTTCTCCAAATTGTAATCTATTGGTATATGTAAGTCGTTGAATGTATTCACAATTTGCTTTCAATCTTGAAGGGTTAGAACGAATAATTAATAATATTAATGACGATAAAAATTCATCCGTGGGTACTTGATTTGGGTGCTTGTTTCCATTTAAGCCAATGGCATTAAATAATAAATGACATGTATCTAATTAGATTAAATTGACATTTCAAAAAAATACCTGAAACAACTTGCAATTTTTCATACGGTGAGCATTTTGTATCCATCAAAATTATAGCTAAAAATATCAAAAATAAAATCAAAGGAGTAAACATAAACCAGTGTATTCAATCTTTACATTTAATCAATTACACCCCGACAAAACGTTAAAGCACCTTATAAAAATGCTATTAAAACCATTTTCTGGATAAAAATTAAAATAAAATTTAATAAATGTCACTTACATATGACATTTCAAAGTGTATAAATATAATTTATTGCAATTATTCATCGCTAATTACCCCAAAATATTTATTTTCATTATTGATCACGCGACAAAAGTGCTCTAAGAGATTATATTTTAGGTATTAATTAGCACTAAAGCTAAATTTTTTAATTTCAAAATATATCTAATTCATAAATACATATAGAATACACAATTTTTAATAAAGATGTCTAAAAGAAAATATTTAAATGAACGACAAAAGGGAATTATTAATTATATGATAAAGGAAGGGCATAGCCAGTCGAAAATTGCAGTAACAAAAAGTAGGAAGTGCATACAAACGTATCTCAATAATCGTTCGTCAAAAAAATTAAATAATAAAATTGGATGCCCAAAGACATTAAGTCCATCTAATAGACAACTTTTATTGCGAGAAGCGTCTAATTCTTGTCTTAGTGCTAGTTCAATAAAATCAAATTGTTCTTTTAATGACGTTTCCACTCGGACGATACAACGGGAATTATGTTCCTCACCGAACATTCAACGAAGAGTCATGATAAAATGCCCAAACCTTACAAAACTCCACATAGAATAAAGGGTACTTTTTGCTCGTACCAATATGTCCATTAATTGGAATCAAATATGTTTTTCCGATGAAAAACGTAGGAAAGAACAACGTGGAGGTAACAGTGTAATGGTTTGGGAGGATTTGGAAAAAAATTTAAAACTAAATTATGTTTTACACACGAAAAATTCAACTCTGAAAAATATAAAACAATACTAAATGAATTCTTACTTCCTTGCAAAACGAATTTGAGAATATTCCAACAAGACAATGCACCTATACACGCGTCTAAAATGACTAAAGAATGGTTAAATCGTAAAAATATTACTGTTCTTCCGTGGCCACCATGCTCACCGGATCTAAACCCAATAGAAAATATATGGGGAATGATGACTGGGATTGTATATAAAGATGGAAAACAATATAAATGTTTAAAAGATCTGAGATCAGCCATAGAGAGCTTGGAATTCTATTGGCCAACCCAAGGTTAACACCTTAATTGCAAGTATGCTTTCTAGAATTTTTGAAGTTATTACAAATATTGGTGGAAGAACTCATTATTAAAATTATAACATTATGTTTTAAATAAATTATTGTACCTATTTTGCTGTAAATTAGAAAGCATTAGAGCACTTTTGTCGCATATTTTTTTCGACTTTTTTTCATTCTCAAATTATAAAAAAAGTATACATAATTACACAATTTAAAATTCGGGGCAATAACTGATATACATATATATAAGGGTTTTTACATAAAAGACTTGAAATGCTATTTTATATTAAATTTTATTAGTGGTAAGAGAAATGTATAATTTTTAAACTGATAATTTAGCGGTCGTCTAAACTTTAAAATAAAATTCCAACATCTAGAAACTCTGCAATAATGTATTTTACAAAAATTGAATAATACTTTCTATGGCCTGATCAAAAATCGGTTTAACTTGACTATTTTCTTCGTCAAACAGCGAACCGAGAACAGTTGCATTGACCCACGCTAATTTTCGAATTTTCATTTGAAATTCCAAATCTGCAGTTTCAAGATATGCCAAGCTTTTATCGAAAACAAAATGATAGAATTGACACGACAAGTAAATTTCAATTTCTTTGACCAAATTCTTTTTATCACGTTCAGTTAATTCTAATTGAATTATTAATTTCAAATTATAGAATAAAAATGGTTAAGTTGTAATAAAGTGTTTTAAAGATACATGGAAATAATGCCGCTAAATCTCACAGGGCACAGGCCAGAGATGGGGAAAGTGCTGGCTTCTGAACTACTAGATTTTTTTATATTCATGAATCATGATAATTTTTAATTTTTACTATATATATTTTGGCTTATTGGATTATTATGCCTTTTAGTAGTTTTTTTGAAAATTGTATGGTACAGCAACGGACAAAGTCTGTAAAAATTTTATGGTACACTGAAAAAAAATGATTTTGTAAAATTTTTCTGATCTGTGTATAGTTGAACGGTCATAAGAGCTTCCTTTAATTTTAACAATCTTGATGATAGCGTTCCAATTCGTAATAACTCATATTTTTCAAAATAATATTGGAAAAAGATAAGAATTCTCTTGAGTGTTAGTAATTTGTGGTTGGAATAAGAGGTTTTTAAAAAAAGTATTGGAAAAAGGATATTTTTCCATTAAGGGCTGAAAAATTAGATTTTTTTCTTAAGATTTGGTAAAATCGGATTTTTGAAAAGAATATCGGTGTAAGACAATTTTTCTATAAGTAATGGTAAATGGTATTTTTGATTAAATTTTATTAGTGGCGGGATTTTTAAAATAGTACATTTTAGATATTATAATATAATCATATTTTCATAGTAATAACAAACATAAATCAAATACAGGTATGTCTCAATTTTTTTCGGAAAATCCCGGGAAATCGTAAAAATACCGAGAAATTATTAAATATTCCGGGAATTTTGTCCCGGTTTTTTTCCCCGGCACAATCACTAATTGTACCCTTACTATCTAGAATCCCATTACAAAGTTATTTCAACAAGAATCTCAATTTTAAATCTTTAATCTTAACAAACCTTTATAAATATCGCAATTTTCCATCCTATCATTAAAAAGTTGATAAAACTCGGCCATGATAATTGCAAGACCATCAAGATCCTTCGAATTGTCTTGTAGAGAAATTTTGTTACTAGTTTCTTTAATTAAAACCGTCATATCATGAATAATTGGCTTATTAAAAGTTTTTAAATATGATACAAATTTATCAGAAATTGACTTTTTTTTTAGTTTACGTGTTACATTAACCGGTTTAGGGTCCTTATCCGCAGTATCTAAAAAATGCAGTCAATTTTATCAAATTATAATATCTAAAATAATTTTTTTATTTAAAAAGTAACCATATTCCAAAACATATTTTTTAACAAATGAAATGGGATCAAATGAACGGAATTGCTCTGCCTTAAACATATCTTTTCTAAATTTTATATTGATAAGACATTTATTTTGTAAATGTTGTCATAATCAAAAAAGTTTGTTTGAATAACAAATAATTGCATTTCAAACGATTAACAGCATTACAAATTGTAATATAAATTTACAAGTACTTTCAAGGCTTTTTGCTATTAATATACCTTTTTGCAAGCTTTTCTTTAAAAGTTAACAATTTTGGTTCAGTAGGACGTTTTGACTCGTTAAAACACTTTGAACAAAGATTAAGATTTTTTTCATTTCCATAAAATCCACAATTATTACGACAAGGAACAGCACTGTACGTCATTTAGACATGACAAATGTAGGTGAAAATTTAAATTGAAATATTAAAAATAAATGACTAAAAAATAAGTTTCAATTTTAAATTTGCTCCAATTGTTTCAAAATTATGTAAACTATTTGGAAATTGTTGGTATATATTTATGTAGTGCGTAAAATTAACAATTTGTAAATGATAAGAGTATCAATTTGATCAACTTATGCTTAACAATGCATAACTAAAATTACATGGTAACTAAGAAACTATTATATGACGACAAAGTTTATTCTCGTGATACAAAATTATTTAATTTAATTTCAATTAAAAATGTCATTTCCGCCACCAAATCATGGATATCCAGTAAACCAAAATTTTATTAATCATCAATTCATTCCACCTCCACAATTGGGATATCCTATTAATTACCGGCGTAATATTTATTCATTTCGTTTTTTTCTTGTTTTTAATCAATATGTTTAGCCATGATGCCTGCCATGCCAATGCCACCTATGAATCAAGTATGTTTGCACTTTTTATTTTATTAATAATTTAGACAATTTTACCTCACATGATGCCTAGACTTCCTGTTCAAGAAGCTCAACCTGTTATGATTCCTATAATTGTAAGTTATTTCAATTTAATTTTCATTTTAAATTGATGGTGTTGTTATTCGTATTAATATATTTAATATATAAATTATTTGTTTTAGAATCCAAATACCCCTAAATCAACTATATTTGTAGGAAATATATCTAAATATACTACTGACAGTATGGTGCGCGAAATTTTGAGTGTAATTTTTTGTGTTTTTTGTTGTTTTAATCAATCTTTATTTTAGGTTTTTGGAATGAATTCTTGGAATCTTGTTTCGGTTGCAACGGATAACAATAAGGGTAAGTGATTTTATTTTTATATTCGTATGGCATCTAATCTTTACGGTGTGGATTGATTAAACGAAAGAAAAGAAATTATAACGTAACCATAGCAGAATGTATTGTACGCGAGACCTCGAAGCAATTTTTATGTGTAGTTTAAAATAGTGGTAGTTTATCCACTAGTTCGTAACTACAGCCAGAACCGAACCTATCAATCTCGGTCCATCGAATATGAATAATGTGCTCTATAAATAATTTTTCAATTTATTCGTAATGTTATATAGCCATATCACCTCTCCAAGGCTTTTAATGTCCCATTTTATATTTAACACAAAACATGGTTGACATGTAAAAATACAATTTTTTAAATGCTCAATTTGAAAAAAAGATTTCCCATTTATTAAATATTTTGTCGAGACTCCTTAATAAAGTCAGAGTACAGATTCCATTTGGTGTTGCACCAACAGTATTTTTAATAATGTTTAATACAATTCTCATTTTTAGGTTTTGGATTTTGTGAATATCATGAACCCAAATCATCCTTTCGTGCTTTAAAACTTCTTAACGGATATAAAATTGCAGACAAAAAGTTATTGGTATGTTTATTTATTCATTAAAAATGGAATATAAATATATAAATAAATGGGTATAATCACTAATTTAGGTAAAAATTGACCAAAACACCCAAGACACAATTGATGATTTTAAAAAAAAGGAAGAAGAAAGTGGAAATAATTATCTAAGTTATGAACAAACAGATGAAGCTGTGTTACAGCGAGTTAAACACATTATACACAAATATAAACCTCAAATCGAAGCTAAAATTAAAGGTAATGATTTAATTATGTAATATGTGTCGAATGTTTATTTTTGCCATACATGGTTTTCCTAGTTTCAATTATTATTTTTTAATTTGATTTTAGGTTAAATTAGCGTCATATAACACATTACAGCAGATTGTATATTTTATTTGGGTGTATAGTATACTTCATTTGCGGGGTTCTGTACGTCTGTTTAGTCTCTAGTTAATTGTTATTAATTGAACATACATGTACAATTTTTATAAATGGTCATTAATTCAATTGCCATTTGGTATCGTCATTTCAACAACCACAAAATACATTTCGAAATCTAATTTTAGTATAGTGAATTAATTATTGATAAAGTGTCTTAAATTTCGGCCATGTGCAATGCACATGTCATTTTAATGTATTAATGGACATAATTTTGTATATTTTTGGATTGCTTCAAAAACTTTAACATGCAATAAATACTGATATAAAATTATTTTTGAAGATATGGGGCTCATATGGTGATTTAAATTTTACTTGATGCGTACTATGAAAAATAATATTCACATTTCAAAAAATGTCTTATAACTACATTTAATCCTATTTTTGTTATTCCTGAGTTGAATGATTTTATTCGTAGTCCGTAGAGAGTCAACATTTGAGGCGGGTCAGATGAAAATTGTACAGTGCCCGACATAAGTCTTAGTTTAATTGTAATTAATTTAAACACTCCCGGTTCATGATTTAAGACATTTTCTTATATCATATCTAGTCTATGATTAAGAACAAATATTTAACAACCCTAAAAAAGTAAAAACTATAAAAAATTTAATAATTAATGAAATATAGCTATTTTTAATTAAAATTGCAAAATTGCGAGCGACATAAGTCTTAGTCTAGTGCCTTTATGTTAATTATATGAAAATATTACATAAATATGTATAAAATTACTAATATTTAGTATTCCATCATTTATTTTTAATCACTGATACAAATTTTCTGGGCAATGAGGCATAAAACCCTTAAATAGTTTTTAGAAGTACGCGGTCCCATTCGTCGTGTATATATCTCCATAGTTCTTTTAAGTTTATTGGATGTAGCTTATAAACCGTATCCTTCAAATTTTTGACATGTCTTCAATAATGTTTAAATCTGGACTTTGTACCGGTCAATCTTTTTATTTTTTTATACGATTACCTTTAATAAATGGACGGGTTGTCTTTGCTGTTTGACACGGTTCACAAATTTTATGTTTATTCAATCCATCCAAAAAATGTTATTCGTTTGCTTTTCTAAGGATTCTCTGGTATTCTTAAGCATTTA
>LWCA01000280.1:0-29040 GCA_001642005.1 Intoshia linei | reverse complement strand
ATCCTGTTAACACACACACAAAATTTCAATCTGAATAAGTGACGCCTTCATGGTTAAAAAATCGTTTTAGTTTTCATATATTTTATTTCCGAAATATTTTATTAAAACAAAAAATGTGAAATAATTAACGGTCCGAAAATTAAATATGGAATAATTCACTTTAAAGTAAAAAGTAATGTGATATGATGGTTCCACCTGAAACAGATTTGAGAACCACTCCTTTAAAGGATTGATAATAGTGAATAGTAGGATTTTTAAGTTAGATTTTCAACATTAATTTATTTTTTTGGTTAATATTAATTAATACATTAATAATTTATGTATGAAAGAGATACGTATTAAATTTTTTTAAATTTTCGAAAAAATGAGTTATTTTTGGTGTTGACTTAACGGCAGAACCGAAACTACCCAACTCGAGGATACCATAAATGAAAAATAGGCACATAAAATTTTGTTCACAAAATATGCATAGTGTCATGAGCATTGACTTGATATTTTAAATTTAACACACAAAATAGTTGTGATATTCAAGTATATAATTTTTGAATCTAAATTTGGAAAAACGAGGTCCCATTATTCAAAAATTTAGATAATAAAATTGATGAGACTGCATTAGTTGTGAAAAACTGTATTTGAATTTGTTTTTCTTAAAATTAAGACTCAACGTTTATTTTCATCCACAAAAAGCGGGTAATTTGGGTTGACCGTTAAGATGTAAATTTCTAAGAGCATCAATATAATGTACATTATTAAATCAATCCTGTATTGAAAATTAGATATATAAAACAAAATTAATAATTTTAGCATCGAATTGTGGCCAACAACCGGTTATTACGGTGGGGTAACCGCAATTCTACTGTATACTATATAATTATAATTATTATAATATATTGTATTAATTAGACCAGGATTGATTTTATCAACACATTTGATCAAGTATATAGAAATTAGAGTTTGGGAAACTGGTTTAAAAGTTTTGCACAAAGATTTATTTCAAAACGAAACATACATTGACAACAATTCAACCTTTAAATACCAGTATAAAATACAACTATCATTGCTCTATTCCGCATATGAAAATCTGATTGAATTTACTTTAAAACCAATGGAAAATGAAGCAAATCTTTTACTATTTGTTATAACTTGCAATACATTCTATTTCAAATTACACACATCTCATTTTATCTAGCCGCTTAGAATTCAAAAATTCTTTTGTGATTTTGTCTTGTATATACATTTTTCATTAAAAATTTTAATTCAAATTATTTAATAGCATTTCATTTTTTGTAATTAGATGTATTAGAATTGAGAATTGTGTAACAATGTTAATATATTTTTGTTTATTTATATTTAACAACCAACTTAACCAACTATCGAATAAATGATAAGAGATACTATTTATTATACACGTATATTACTATAGATTATTCTAAACATTTTGGAATTTTATAAACGTTATGCATACTTTAAAATCTCATGGAATATCCGAGAGTTTTGATGCACCGGATTTTTGCTTCAAGTATTCAGATTATGTTATTGATTGGAAACAAATTGGTATAAAATACTCCATAAACTAAACCTTAGTTGATTTCATTCCAATGAACTGATTGGGTCGTTTATTAAAAAAACTAAATATATAATAATAGCTGCTTTGGACCTACCAGCAATCAGAAAAATTACAGATATTTCTGTATTACAACAACTTATCAATGAAATTGCGTATTCCAACATTTCAAAAGAAATTGTATTTTTTATTCACCTTTAAATTAACAAATTCTTACGGTGGGATGACGTACACATGTATCCGTGCTAAATATTGAGTTTTGAAATTTTTTAATACAGCACACACAATGTATACATCGTACACTATGTGTGAAAGTGGAACAGCTTCACCGATTACATTGAAGGTCGGGTAATAATGATGATAATGATATGAATAATACAATTTACATATCATGTGATGGCGTCTGATGAACCACTGAACTGAACCGCTGAACCACTTTTAAATGTACTGATCGGAATAATTGGTTATGTCATTCCATTATTTTATCATAATTTATCTACATAATAAAAATTTGAATCATAAAAAAAAAAATTTATTTTTACCGCAATACATTACTTATTATTTATAATTATAAAGATGGTTATTTTCCCCAGTCAATATTGGGAAATTGTAGTAATTTGTTTAGAAAAATATAAAAGGGGTAACAAAATTTTTAATTTTGTAAAATTTACTCCAAGTACCTAAAAATAACTGGGAAAAGTGAGCATATCAATTAAATATCTATATATACAGGAACTATGTTTTAGAATGTAAAAGAACAAAACACTCTAACGTACAAATTATTTTCCGTTTCTCAAGTTATTATTCAATATCTATTGGTAATATCTCCATTAATTATTTATTATATAGTTTGACAAATCTCAGTCTGTTTGCATTTCCAAAAAAGTGTACGAGTAAATTCTTTTTTTGACCGTCGTAATTTTTTGATATGGAAATTTTTCGTGTATGTTAACTGGAAATAACTATTAAATGTAATTTAAAATTTTAGGACTAGTTTTAGAATTTTTCAGTTTCTGAAATTTTTGGAACTGCCAGTTTTCTTAATAAATGATTACACACATGCAGACAGACTGACAAACATTTGTAGCAACTTTTACTTTAGATAAATAAGGATGTATGTAAATTATAGTGTGACATCTTAACTTATATAATAGGGTGATTCACTATACCATCAAATAAAAACTATTTTTGAATATACGTCCCATTTCATTTGTAAATCAGTGTATCATAATTTTTTTTTTAAATTTTGAACTTATTAAGCTTCAACAATTTTTATATTTTATTTTGAAAATAAAGTTTAATATAATATATAATATGCGACGCGATTTTTGTTTGTGTGTGTTCCACTTTATTGAAATAACTACCAGTCATAGAATTTTATAAAGTCCACATTTCAATTACAGTTTTTTCCGGGACGTATAATAAGATAAATTTCAACCTCCCAAACTTACATCTTATGGGTCAAAAACCCCAATTGTCCCTCTTGTTGAAAATCAAACGAGTTGGAAAATTTAAAAAAATATATACGCTGATATGGATATTAAAATGATACCATTATCATAAATTTAAATTTAAAAAAATTATATCTTCAAGGCCAAAACCACCAAATTACCCTTCTTTTTTTAATGAAAANAATATTTTATTAAAACAAAAAATGTGAAATAATTAACGGTCCAAAAATTAAAAAAAAAATAATATTATTCTGATATAGCTTATTCCAGTTGATATAAATACAAAAGTTCAACGCGAGAAATCTACGCATTCCCAATGAAAAATAATTTTTAATATATTATCAATCAATATTTTAATAAAAATAAAAATGTAAATATTGATCCTACAATTTCAAAAAAAATGTGCATTGAACGTCTACACATTTCCAATAAAGAAATATGGGACAAAATCTATATAATTCATTCCTAAGGAATTTTTTTCATTGCTACGCAATTTTTAAATTTCAAATTCTCATTTTCAAAATATTTTGAATACAAATTTAAATAGAAACTAAACAACGAAACTAAAATTAATACAAATTTGTTATTATGATTTTTATATTTATTACAATCCTTTGCAATATTGGTAAAATTCGACTGAAATGTTTATAAAGTGAAGATTCGGTTAATTATTAATACATAATTGGTATTTTTAAAGGGGAGTATTTAATTTTTCAGTATTTAATTAAAATACTGGCAGTTTTTAATAAAAAAATTAGAGTATTTTCAACAAAAATTGTACGTATAAACACTAAAATGTCAGTAATATAATGTTCTTTCTTTACAGAAAATTCTTTACATAAATGTTAACAAAATAAATTTAACATGGAATAATTCACTTTAAATTCAAAGGTAATGTGATATGACGGGTCCACGTGTAACAAGTTTGGAACCACTCACTCATTTAAATGATTTATAATAGTGAATAGTAGCATTTTTAGGTTAAATTTTTTTATTGAATTTATTTTTCTGGTACAATAAAATTTCCGCCCTCGGACGAGCTAAGATGCTGTTTGTACAAATTACATAACAATCAAGCTAGTGTTATATATAAATGTTAAAAAAATACCACATATATTACAAGTTTTTGGACATGATTTTTTAAATTTAAGTTCATAATTTTTGTAATTGCAATAATTGGCGTATTTGGAACAAAAATCGTAATCATCTTTGCAGTCTAAACTTGAATTGTAATATACACTATTGATAATAAAATGTAATGTGTTAAGTTGTGTTTAAAAATAAGGAGTATAGTAATATTAATTACTATTACCCATTACCATTAAATTTTAATGAAAGCAATTAAAAATTATAAAAGAAAAATGATTAGTCAAAGATATTTACCATTGCCTGACGTTGTTTCAGTTGTGGAGGGAATTGTAGATGATTTAGTCGAGGATCTTGTCGTAAACGTAGTGAGAGTTGACGTCGTTTGTGCCATTGTAGTAGGTAGAATTGTGGATGACATTGTTGATGATCTTGTAATATATGGAGATGTGGATGAGGTTGTGGTTTTCTTTGTGGTAGATGTAGTTGTGGTGGTTGGCGTGGTATTAACTAAAATAAAATAATAATATAAATAAATGTATAAAAGAAAACTTGTTATGTATGATTCGTCCACATAGAACCCTTTACTATGACAATAATTACAACACTTGACAGACAGGTCAGCTTCGAAACAAAATTGAGGAGACTTAGTCAATATACTTTCACAATTACTATATTCATTGATGCAACCTAAAACATAATTACACTATACATCAGACCGACCAACAATGCGGCCGACGCCACAAATTTTGGCTACACGTCACTTAAATTTGTCAAAATAAAAAAAATTATTACCGTCAGACCTTTATATATTGAACAACAAATATAGTGAACATTAAAAAAAATTTACAAAATATCCACTATTATGCAATAATATTCAATATTTCGGCGATGAAGAGTAAACGTTCACTATCAAAATAATCTTAATTCTCTATTTTCGTTTAGCCCAATGGTTCCCGAATAATAAAATAGTGCAAGAACCCCATTTCAAAATAATATTTTTTTTGGACACCAAAGAAAACGTCAAATATAAATTAAATGGTTTTTCTCATAATATTTGATAAAATAGTGTTTTTCAAAAAAATATTGGAAACAGGATATTCACCTTAAGCGTTGGTAAAAGCGTGTTTTTGAAAGATCTAAAATACTAAAATCAAAAACTCAAAATTCAAAATGTAAATGTGTCAATGTAGTGACTACATTGTAGTCCTATGATAGCTAGCTAGAAAAAGCAATAAACATTCTTTTTTATTTAAATTACATCCACAGTAGAGGGTATATTGTATTTTTTATTGAAAATAATTTAAGTGCAATAAAAATTGCAAAAAAGCAAAAATGTTAGTTATTATTTATGTGACAAATTTTAGTAATCATTTTTGTGACTTAATCATGCAATTTTCTCGTAAATAAGATTGCATATTACATCTATACGTCCCTATTCTGTCAGTTGAATAATTAAAGATTTTTCAGATTTATTTTTTTAAAAGTTTTTATCGGTTTAAAGTAGTGTTTTGGAACCTTTTTCGGTGTGGACCATATTTTCTTCTAAACATTTCTATGGACCCATCCACAGCATAATTCATATACCCACCAAAATTTTTCTGTTGACCACTGGTGGTCCACGTGAAACACGTTGAGTATCACTGATTTACAGGTACCAACTGTGAAGTATGTTGGGAAGCGCTGTCTTAGAATCATTTCAAGTTTACTTAAAACACTCTCAAATATGTAAAAAATTGACGGTTACAAATATTATAATTATTATACATGGTATACGATAATATTAATATTATAAATGTACTACATATACATAATATATATGTAAATGTAGATCATAAAATAAAATTTTAAATGAAACTAATAAAAATAAAATTTTTTGTGGTTGTCATTTTCAACAAATAATAAAATCAAGTCAACCGGGCAATTATTATCTAAATATTAGGTATTCTTATTATATTTTAAAATAATGTAATTTACCTGCAGGTACATCTTTTTTTATTTTTCCTTTTACACATTCACCCGTAACGAGATCTAAATTACTTTTGAATAAACATTTTGGTACACTTAACTGGTTGGCTTTAAATTAGTTTTTTCCACACATGCCCCTTTTATACACCACTAAATTTATGTAATCATTAAATACTACTAACAATCTGGCTATATTACCTTTCCTGTGACGCATGATGTACCTTCCAAAATTTTGTGATAACTTAAGCTGGTACACATGTTACTATTTGGTTTATCGCAATATATGGTATAACAATACTCTTTAGGATCCACAATCTAAAAATTCAATAGTAAAGTATGAATTATAACCAAAATAAAATATAACAGGGTATGAGATACCTTACAATGATTTGATTTATAGTCGTTGTACATACTACAAATATTATCTAGTGTGTAGGTTTCTCCCGGCAGACTGGTAATATCGATATCTACCCCGTGTCCGCACACCTTATTATACAAACATATGCGTGGATATTGAAACATTTGTGAAGTTCTAAATATAAAAGAAATAAACATATAATGATGTATCGTTGATACAAATCTTTCCCGAGTATCGTATTATGCATAGCAACAATTGAACAATGAGAAAAATAGAATGAATTTTCATATTCATTGAAAGATACGGAACCACCTCCAGGATGCATAATATTGAAAGAATCCTGTGGACAATTTTTGGAACTACCACTGGCATCATGCTCACTCCCCATACTAGCAATGATAAACATTAATCATACATATTCAATTACCTGTGTGCCAATTCATGTGCTGCAGTGCTCCAGTCGTGTATTCCTCTATATTGGCAGGTTGATACTGAGAAAGTTTGGGTGCAAATTTGAGACAGATAAGCATAACCTATATTTGTAAACTAAAATACTTTAAATTTTTTGACCTATTGTTCCATCTCCAAAAATATTGTGTCTAAAAAGATGAAATGTACTAGATTATAAAATATTACAATGACCAGTGCATAACATGATCAGTCCAAGTATTTTTTATCGAATCATAATTTTTTGCCCAGTTACCAATATTATCCAGGGCTTTATCTCCATTATAGACCGTTTCACCGAAAGAGCTTCCTACCTTTTCAATTGCACTGTAGACATAATCTGAACTTTTTTCAGTCTATGTTAAATGTTAAATTTATTTTAGATTATTTTTATTTTATTACTTTAGTTATTTCAATTTGTTTCAAATAAGGCCTCAATTCAAATTTATACTTGTCAAAATCTATTGTCGAATAAGCCATTGATACCTAATTTAATGTATTTGAATCATTATATAAATTACTCCAGTGATAATGTGTCCATAAATGCGGCGTATTTCTTTTATTGCGGCTGACTCAGATCCCATCTGGTTTAATGTGCTATATTGAAATGTATTTACAAAATTCTACGAATAAAAAAAATAATTTTTTTTTCACCTTTTCCATATTGTATAATCCAATAGAAATACAATTTCGACGTAAAACACGTTTATTTTAATACCAAAATCTCGTTTTGATAATTTAATTTCATCGTGATGTTTTTTATATGCTCGTTTTGCTCTTGCTACATAATACCGTGATTATAATAAATTGATTTTAAAATTGAATGAAAAATATTATAATGTGTACTGTATATTTGTGGTGAGTCTTCAATTTTTCTCACAACGTGTCGCTTGAAATGACCTCGTTTAATTGGATTTATTGAATAACGATCATTTCCGTGATAAAATGAACCTTCCTGTTAAAAAATTATTAGTATTTTGAGTTTTTATATACATATTCTCTCGTGAAATTATTTCCATTGTCCAAAGTATATATGGTCAAAACGCCCTTATTTTTTTTACTTAAGTAATGATTTTGAGAATCCTAATAATTATTAGATACAATTATATATGCAATTTAACGTACATTGTTTTCAATGGGTATTTCTTGGCCATCCAAAAAAATTGGTACACTTCCTTGATCTTTCAATACCAAGTCTAAATTAACTGTTTGATTTCCAAATTCGATTTCAAGTATCACATGATTTGGCCATTTCAAAGTATCATTTCCAATTAGTTTGACATTTACATATTGTGAAATAACTACATTGTATTTTAAAAATAAAAATACGATAATGTCAACCTGATCGCAAAAATAAAAAAAGCAATATTTTACTTTTAATTAAATTCATTTCAATTTTATTTAAATAAATGAAGAAATTATTTTACATATTCTAGTATACCATTAAATTCAATTAAAAATTGGAAATGAGTTTGTAATATATGTCAAATTTAGGTTATTATATGGTCAAAAATAAATTAATTTCAACTAATTATTACTATTAATTATACATTCTTTTGTGATTTATTCTAATTTTTCGTTTTGTTACACTTTAAATATAATGAAAAATTCAGACTACTAGTTGGATTATTCTTAAATTAATAACTTTCAAGGTCTCGTTTTTTTAAATGCGTCGTCAATATCTGATTTATAAGGTTTCACATTTTTCCGTTTTATTTTAATTTTAAAATTACTTGAAATTTATATAAAAAAATTTATAAAAATTATTCATTATCAAATTTTATACTAGAGGCTTTAGTTTAGAGCAGTGGTTCTCAACCTTTTTTGGAGAATTGCCCATTTTTCAACAATTTCAACAAAAATATAATTATCGCCCCATAAAGACAATCGCCATTTTTTTAATTTACAAAGTTTATAAATGTGCAGTGCATGTTTATAGCTTAGTTGCTATGATGTTGTCAATCATTATCTTTTGATAGCGAATTGTAAAATTAAAAAGAGAAGTATCATGTTGATCAGGAAAATTTCAGCTTTTTATTTGTATGGGTCTCATGCAGATCCTCGAAAAATTTTTCTATTTTGTTGTCTAGTGTAATATGCTACGCGATTTTTGTTGGTGTGTGTGTGTGTTCCACTTTATTGAAATAACTATCAGTGTTAGAATTTTATGAACTCCACATTTCAATTACAGTTTTTTCCGGGAGTGTTTGCAAAATATATTTCAATCTCCTACACTCACATCTTACGGGTCAAAAACCCCAATTGTCCTTCTTTTTGAAAATCAAACGAGTTGGAGAATTTAAAAAAATATATACGCTAATACGGATTTTAAAATCATAAACATTATCATAAATTTAAATTTAAAAAAATTATATCTTCAGGACCAAAACCACAAATTACACTTCTTTTTTTAATGAAAATTGCCCTTGAATTTAAAAAAATTTACAGGTGGTACAGTTGTATCCTGTTTTCAATTGTTCCAAAAAATTTCAATTTGATTAAGTGACGACTTCACGGTCAAAAAAGTATTTTAGTATTCATATATTTTTTTTCTAAATATTTTATTAAAACAAAAAATATGAAATAATTAACGGTCCAAAAATTAAAAAAAGATTAATCTAATAGAGCTTATTCCAGTTGATATAAATACAAAATTTCAACCTCAGAAATCTACTCATTCCCGATGAAAAATAATTTTTAATATATTATCAATCAATATTTTTGAAATATTTTGATTAAAATAAAAATTGAAAATGTAAATATTGATCTTATAATTTCCTAATACTGTTTTTTGAGAGTGATGCCTTAATGTAAGTTTTATTATCAAAAATTGAATCTTTCAGGTTCAAAATACCAAATTATTATTTTTTGAAAATCAACGAGTCTTATAACATACATACCGATACTGTATCACCATATTAAATTATCTGATACCGATATTATAAAATTCTAACTATTAGTTTGTTTAATTTTTAAAATAATGGGTAATTTGGGTTTTCGGTCATGAAGATATAAGTTTTTGAAATTGTAATTTATGGTGACAATTATAGTTTTAAATTGTCTATCAGAGTTTTTTCATTTTTTATTATATTCGAAGAATGTATATCATTTATTCGGAATGATTTAAATTTGAAGAATAGTAATTATTAAATTATAGATTAATATATAAAATTTTCCAATATAGAGAACGAATAAATCAAAATAACAATATAATCAAATAAAATATATATTTATGTATTACTTATGTAAAATTAAATCTCTGTCTGTTTGTTACCGTTTATTTAAAAAATTGGCAGTTTCGTTTCGTTCGTTTCGCAAAATTCGTAGAATTTTAAAAAACCAAATTTCTAATATAGTTTTAGCCAGGACGTGTATACTAGGATGTTTCACATAACGCAATCTCTCTTAGCCTTAGTAAAAATTAGTCTAGTATTATAATTACAAACGTCATGTCAGCATTAAAATCTGCAAAAATTTAAGGGTTGAGTTGCATACAACCTTTAAAGTTTTTAACTTAATATTAATTTAGACATGTATATTATAGTTTATTTTGTATAATATTTCTATAATTTATACATATTTTTTCATTTAGAGTTTAAATTAAACTCAATCTAAGTTTTATTATCTAAGTCTATTTAACTTTAAATAATTAAAGTAAAAGGAGTAGTATAAAATGTCAAATACACATATTCAATATCGGATAAAAAAATGAATCTACATTTTGATGGTTGTCGATGAAAAATTGGTCAAATCAAGTAGTTGAGTAATTAGTGATATATGTCCAATACGAAGAAAATGGAAGCATTCCAAAGTATGTTCATAGATATAAATTAGAACTGCAGCCACAATTTTCTGTGCTATAAAGGATAAGAATACCATTACTCTAAAAGATACCATTGAAATTTATAATGTAACAGAAAATATTTGCATGATTATATGCGATACATGCAACCAATACAGGGGAAAAAATGTTAAATTATAACGTATTCAATGAAAATGTTGAATATTATGGCTGCCAGCGCCATATTTTAGATAGATTGTTAAGAATATATATGTATGAAATTTTGTGTCCTAATGCTATCAATGCGAATATTAATTATGAATTCGTATCATGGTTAAATTCAAATTACGATGGAAAAATTGATATACCAAAAGGTAAAAATTGGTATAGGGATGACTATACTGAATTAGAAAAGCTGTGTAATGCCTATAAAATATTGAAAAATTCTGGAAAAAAAGTTAAAATTAAATGGAAGAAATTACCAAATGCCAGATGGAACATCCGCGCTAATTTAGCATTAATGGCATATATTTTGAATTTTAGAAACATAGGTTTGGAAGAATGTTGTAATTTTGTTGTAAATATTTAGTTCGATGCATGAAAAATATGTGTATCAATATCATCAATCCAAAATGTACGAAAAACTAATTATGTCTCTTAAAGGGAAAAAAATGCATTTCTTTTCGTAATAAACACAAATATACGTCTCTACCGAAATTAAACGTACTGTTAACAAACGAGGCGCTGAGCGATCTCACTCAAGGCTAAATATTTTAAAAGATCGTTCCAGAAATACCTCAAATTTAAGAAAGGAATTAATTCTCGATGTGTATCAGAACTTGATTCGGAAGTTGATCCTTTTTAATTAATAAATTCATCTATATCTTTGGTTTTATTTTAATAATATACTATTTTAAATTTTCTAATATGTCGTATTACACTGTATTATAGTATTATGACTATAAATTAATGTCATTTAATTTATCAATTTTTAGCAACTAAATGTTTATTTTTTATAATTGATTTGTTGTTTATGGCAATTGATTTATGTACCAATTAAATTATAAGGTTTGTCATTAAATAAATAACTTTAACACTAAATTTAGGAAATTATCAATTATTCTAATTGTCTATTAATTAATTATACATTAACATTTAAAGTAAAAATTATATTTTAACTACAATTGTAATTAAAGTACTAATGTACTTATTATGTAAAATTAATAACTTTCATTTACTAAAACTTTTTGTATATAGAAATAAACACATTTTATAAGATAATATTTTGTCAATATAAAAATTGAATTGTAAGTTTGATTATTTTGGAGTGTCAGTATAAAAATTAAAAATCTAATTTTTGAAATATTATATTATCCAGTACAAACCAAAGTTAAAACTAAAATATTAAGATACCATATTATACCTACAAACCATCTTAGAAAAAAATTAAAAATATTCTATGGTGTTCACACCAGAGAATATTTTTTTTGTGAGAACAAATAGAATGTAATTATGTCAATAGTAGAGTATTGTAATATGAGAGAGAAATGTGTAGTAAGTAGTAAAGATAACTTTTAAATAGAATTATATATTATGAAATAAAATGAAGTAGATTTTTGATAAAATTTGGTTGATTTGATTTATTTAATTGCAAAAAAATGTTTTATTGATATTAATATACAATATTTAATTGCTATGCGTAACAAATGACAAAATAAACATTTAGTTGCTAAAAATTCATAAATCAGTTGACATTTAAATTACAGCCTAATATTATTATTGAAGACAGAAATCTAGACTATTGTAATTTAATTTAGAATAGATAAATAATTACAATGCGCTTTACTAAATAATTTACTACGCACTGCAGTGCGAGAATAATTACTTTCTATTACCGCGTTAATATAGAAACCATATATCAATGTATAGAATAGTGTTGTAGTGATATATCGATATCATACTAATCGACATTCGAATATATACTTTTGATATAACTCACTTGTGATGTCTAACTGGCAGAGTGGTTATAGTCATGTAATTGTATTTTGCGTGGCTAGGTTCGAATCGAGATTATGACATCTTTTTATTTAAGATGAACTTATCAGAGTTCTTATATGCCAATCGTTACCAGTGTATAGAATAATCCATAATATAATATTGTTAAATAATAAAGTTTTTGAAAATAAATTATTTATATATTTAAACAAGAAAAAATTGAAATTTTGATTCAATAAACTACTAAATAGTAAAAAATTTACATGTCATAGCTTCTAATTTTCATACTTTTATAAAACTCGTATTGTAAATCTAAAATTATGCACTAAACGTGTATATAGTAGGGTGATCACTTTTGCATATTTTTTTAAAAGAACAAAAAGTATATTTCACCATCAGGATTATTGGTGATGGTGATTACTTTCCTGAAAAAATTATTCAAATTGGTTGAGTTTGGACTCGGCCACTCGACATCGAAATTTTTCCCTAAAAAGTTTAAATTAAACTTTATTTTCATAGTAAAATGTAATAAAAATTTGTAACAAATATAAAATTAATGCATATAATTTAAAATTAGTATTGTCGCGTCATTTTATAAAATTGGAATACTTGACTAATCAATAAATCATCTACATTAAACATACTACTATAATACTACATCATAACACTATAGATTATTTTGAAAATGCAAGTTAAACGGATATAAATATTTTATTTAGGGTATAAAAAGTGGTAATATGTGAAATTTTATTTCTAGTGTTTAAACTTTTGTAAAATTTTTATGTTGTAATATTAATGTTTAATTTAAATGATTTATTAATTAGTCAGGTATTCCAATATCTTATACAGATTGTTATAATATAATGTAACCATTTAATAAGCGTATTGTAACAATTAAACATTAATTATGTATTTTTTAATTTATTGATTAATTGTCATTCCTTTTTCTGCACTTTCTTGGTATTTGATTAAAAGTTAAATTTATCAATATTATTTTTAGTATAAAATACAATTTTATAACAATTGGGTATAAATTATCAATAAAATTAGAAAATACGTCAAGTGTAAATTTTTATCTTGTCTATTTGTACACTAAAACAACTTTTGCCATCACCGATGTATATTGTTAACAAACAAATAAAATTTTATTTTTTCAATAAAGTTTATATAAAATCTTCAAACTATTGGCTCTAAAATACAAAAGACCCTAGTTTTTTTTTTACCATTTTATGTTAAATTTGTAACAATTATCAATAAAAAAATAACGTTTCAGTTAGTATAAATTTAATTTTATATTTTATATTACGTTGCTGTAGTGTCATAAATTAATTAAAGTTTACAAAATTTTTTGAAAATGAAAATTTGAAATTTAAAAATTGCGTAGCAATGAAAAATCATTCCGAAAAAATGAATTATATAGATTTTCACCCATATGTCTTTACTGGAAATGTGGATGTACAATCCACATTTTTTTTGAAAATGTAGGATCAATATTTACATTTTCAATTTTTAATTTGAAATGTTAATCAAAATATTTGAAAAATATTGGTTGATGATATATTAAAAATTATTTTTCATCGTGAATGCGTTATTTTTTGGGGTTGAAATTTTGTATTTATATCAACTGGAATAAGCTCTATCAAAATAATCTTTTTTTTTAATTTTCGGACTGTTAATTATTTCACATTTATTGTTTTTATAAAATAAATTCGAGAAAAAAATATATGAATAGAAAAATGCTTTTTTGACCGTGAAGTCGTCACTTATTTGGATTGAAATTTTTTGAAATTCTAGGGCTGTTTTCAAAAAAAAGGAAGGGTTTTTTGCGGTTTTGGCCCTGAAGATATAATTTTTTTAAATTTAAATTTATGATAATGTTTATGATTTTAAAATCCGCATCAGCGTGTATATTTTTTTAAATTCTCCAACTTATTTGATTTTCAAAAAGAGAGACAACAGGGGTTTTTGACCCTTAAGATGTGAAATTGGGAGGTTGAAATTTATTTTATTATACGCCCGGAAAAAATTGTAATTGAAATGTGGTCTTTAAAAAATTCTAAGAGTGCTAGTTATTTGCATTAAAGTAGGACACACAAACAAAAATCGCGTTGCCTTTTATATAAGTTAGGATCATTATTTATTGAGATGCTATTATGGTTACTAAGAACAAAAAATAGTACGAATTAAATATGGTCGCACTAATTTAAGTTATATTGAGTATAATTCGTATTCGTTTTATTATTAAAAATTTTAGTTTCTATTAAATTAAGATGATAAAACCCCTTTTCTGGGCATGGTTATATTTTTTTAATTGGATGTGTGGGTCTTAGAAGCTTTACATATCTGTTCAACCTCTTTCTCTGTTTCACTCAAAAATAAGTCATAAAAAAATAAATATATTTGTATATCAAGCAATGAGAATTCAGATAATAAACTATTTTTCAATATTTTTTAGGAAAATGTTTATTTGCAGTGCGTAACTCGACCACCAACTTTTGCCAAAAAAATAAAACTCACATAGTACGCTTAATATAAATACTAGCTTAATTTTTACTGAGGCTAAGAGAAATTCGCAAAATTTCTACTTTTTGATAAAATTTTCAACAAAAAAATTGCAAAATGATAGCAATCAAATGGGTGATACCGTTATTTAAAAAAATAAATCCTAGAATTTAAAAATAATAAAGCTTTTCGAGATTGATGTAGAATCACAAATTTCATTCTGAGAAAATAAAATCTGCAGCGTCAAAAACCCCAATTTTGAAAATTAAAATAGTTAAGTCCGAAAATTTAAAAAACAAGTATAGCTAATACCATATTTTCCAGTTAATATACAGAAAAATTTTCAATATGAAAAAATGTACTAACAGTAGCTAGATCTGAAGAGGGAAAACTTTTCTAATTTTACCTCCAATAAATTAAATTAAAGTTAAATAATATATTATAAAAAATATAATTAAACTCCACAGTGTGGAGTCAACACAAAGAAATTTTTCTCGTGATAATATCAGAAAATATTTACTATAGTGGCACAATAAATATTAATTTAAATCAATGGTTGTCAACTTTTTATATATCGCGATTTGCGACATCTTATGAACAACAAAAAATTTAGTGAATCCCTTTATTACTTACAAACTAAAAAATTTGTATATTAAAAATATTAACTAAATTACATACAAAGGTTCCACCTGAAACAAGTTTAAGAATCACTTCTTTAAAGAATTGATAATAGTGAATAGTAGGACTTTTAAGTTAGATTTACAATGTGAATTTATTTTTTTGGTAGAATAAAAATGTGCCCTCGGCAGAGCTAGGTGCTGTTTGTACATAGTACATAACAGCCAACCTAGTAAAACTATTAAATCCAATTACAAATTTTTGCACAGACGATGCTTTGAAATTGTTCCATGATCATGATGATGTAATTTGTACAGAACTGAATAGCCATTAAAAAAAAGACTATTGCGGATTACTTTGCAACATCGAATTACAGAATCGAATGTAGTTGAAATTAAATAAAGATATAAACAAAAAATTTAAAGCACACATTCGACTTATATCACACTATTTTTCAAAAATCTGTGGTTTAAATCCACAACCACTATATATAGAATTCGTATTTTGTAAAAATACAAATTTATTGAAAAAATAATTAAACAAGTATTGTAGAGAACGGAGTTGGGACACAAATTCTGCATTTTGCAGATTTTATGAGAGGTACTAAAATAAAAAGGTAAAAAATACAATAACATTTTAAACCTGTATAACTAACACAATCAACCCATCCGGGATGTTGCCATGCATGTGCTCTAGCTTCGTTTCGAGAATCCAGATCTTTGTAAGCTAAAAATATATAATAACTAGAAAAAGCCAATATATTGTAATACCAAATATGTGATGTACTTGAAACATATCTCCAATATTTGTAAAAAAGCCGTGGACTGGTTCATCTTCGTATTGGCGAAATTGAATACCTTTCTGCCTATAAACTGAATATAAGTTTTTAGAAAGTTAGTTTTCATATAATTCTCCATATAAATGACACTAGTGTTCGCCCATAGTGCGAGAGATATTTTCAATATTTTATTAACAATTTTATTTTATAGTTATTATTAGTAAATTTTATAATTTCAAATTAGTGCAAATAAAATATAGATATGTAAGTGTTTCTAATTTTAATACTTTATTTCTCTTCTTTAAAAATCGACTCACTGGTCACATTGATTATATTCTGAATTAAAATGTTGATAATTCAATATTTATTTCAAAAAATTTAATGCAGAAATTTTTTAAGGTGAGCCCGAAAAAAGGTTTGGCGAGCACTAGTCATGAATCATGATATTTTTAACTGTTTTAAATTACCAGTTAGCTCCCCATTCAGCAATTGTACCAGGCTAAATTAAACAGTACATGTACCAAATAAAAGTTTCAAAACCTTTAAAAAATAACTTCTAATATCATAAATATTGCATCCAGTTCTTTGTGTAAGCTTAGGCCAGAAATTGAACCCAAGTAAAATTTCATTTCGTCTAAACCTCAACATTTTGTTTCTATTTCGTCGAAAATCCAAAAAATCCTGAAATAATATTAAATTAACCAACAAGTTAAACTTTATCAGTGCGATAAATTTCTTTTGAGGCATCTAAAGCCGGATAACCACCTTTGTATCTCCAAAGACTTACTACGATAAAATTAATAATGTAAATGTAATATCCTTACAAACTTCATCTTGATCTCCAATATCTACAGTCCAACTGCCAATCAGTTCAACGTGACTAATTTTTTCACGCATCAGTTTAACAAATTCCTGCCTATTTCATATTTTTACAATAAAAAAATGTATACTCTTCACTAAGATATGTAGACATAACCTCTGGTTTTATGCGATGAACTAAATAATGCGTGACATAAACTCATATATTATTACTTTTCAGTTCAAAAACTGTCTTCTTTTCAGAAAACAATGTAGAATGGGGTTCATTTCCCGTATTCAACTTGACAACAGTTACCATTTTCTTAAACCAATTTGTCTTGTTATGCAATGTTTTAAAGGTTGAAAATTTTCGCAGAGTTGTATTCATCATGACTATAAAATAACCTTTATTTAAGTCAGATCAAGCCAACCTCTGATTTTTTAATGTTTTAATGTCAAGGATATCCAATTTAACCATGATTAGTTATTTACCATGAACCCAAAAGCTTACATGATGTAATGTTGTTTCTACAATTCCTATGATAAGTACCATGAAACTCAAAATAAAAACCATAAAGGTGAAACCTTTACAATTGCTGTTGAAAATTAACTACATTTTACTCACAATTTCAATGTTGAGATTTCATGTCGAACGATAATATAAATTAAAATGGTCAAATATACTTTTTTGTATGAAAATCTATTAACTCATTTATGAACAATATAATGAAAATTTTTAAGTTTTTTGGGAAAATATCAACAAAACCATTTTATTTGTACACAATCAGACGTATATCTGGTAAAAAGGATAAATTGTTAAATCAAAAAAAAATACTGGAACAAATACACGAAGAAGATTTTATTCCAAGTGATAACTTAAAAAAGAAAGTTACACGTTTGTACGTCTGTGGTTCAATTGAAACTGGATGTTTAGGTTTATTCTATTAAATGTTATAAACATTTGTTTGTGGTCTTTTTTATATTAGGGAATTTTTAATAATTTTCATCAACGGTGATTTTTCAATTCAAAATCCTTCCAAAATTTAAGATAAACCAAAAGATACATGGGTGGTTTAAGATGAACAACTTTTTTAAAAAATAATTTTTAAATGGTAAGTTTATTAATCAATATGTTTCATTGGTCGAAACAGCGCTACCCAAGAGATACCATTTAATACGCATGACAAAAGTTTAATAAATATACAAATTTACATTATTGAGGTAGTGTATGTATAAAGTTTAAACTTTAATTCTTTTTAGGAATCGCAAAATTTTTTAAAAACGATAAACCTCTAAAAAAATGGCAAGTTAAACCATATCGATCATCGTTTTTTCATGAAAACGACATTAAAGTAATTTTGTAATTTTAAATACTTATGATAGATTTTAAGTGTTGCTGCCGGATGTGGATTTTCCATATTTGCTACAAAAAAATCAAATGGATCTGTTGCTTTCTACGGCTGTGGAATTAACACGGATTCTCAATTGGGATATCATGTTTTAAAAAATAGTTAATTTTTTGCATTATTAGTATATAAGTAATTAATACAATCGTGTGTAAAGTATGAATCATGAGTATATTATTTGAGTTAATTTTATCGTTCTTAAAAATATTATTTTTTGTAAACAGTAGTATCAGTTTTTAAAAATTATGTCGTGGGTGACAGTTTTCCTAGGCTGGAACTATGATTTGATTTAAACCAGTGGTTCCGATTGGGCTCCAAAACCATATGCCTGGGGTCCGCGAGATTCATATAATATATAAAAAAAATTTATCAACTTTTGTTTATTTTAATATTTATTATAATTGTAAGATGTTGAGAATCTATCCCAAAGCCTAGAAGACCGATACATTATTATTTCAAAAAACCCTCTTTTATCCCATTTATACATTGGTGGCAATAAAATTTAATAAAAAATACAATTTTACCAACCCTTCATTTAAAAATCCGCTTTTATCAAACCTTATGAGAAAAAACCGTTATTATTTCATAAATGTTTATATTTAATGTTTACCATTTGGGGTGAAAAAAATAAATATTTTGAATCGGGAACGACTGATGTAAGCATTAGTGACATTCATAAATAAAATGTGCCGTAAATCAACGGTTTCCATATCAACTGTTGTGTGTGTCTAGAGCCGTAGAGAACCCGTAAAATTTGAATGTGATTTTGATCGCTACTAAAATGTTAACATTTTAATATAATCATTTAGATAATTTTGTGGATTATATTTATGAACCATTTGAAATAAGAATCCCTCAAAATATTAAAATTTCAAGTTTTACTTCTTTTTCATGTGGAAGAGCACATACAGCCATCATTGTTAATAAATCTAAAAGTAATACTTTTAAACTGTACTTTTATGCAATATTACTAAAAAAGAAATATTCCTATCAGCCTTTCTATAATTTCATGAAATGATTTATTGTATCACAATAGCAAGACAATTGCAAATTTTGATGTCTTATGGATATAGCCTTTATTTTTCAAGTTTAAAAAATGATGCATCGAAATAATGTACAGATAATTGACCACTTTAAAATAAATACAAGAAACGTATTTTGTATACATTTACCCTGATAATCGAGTCTTCCTGTTTTATTTTAACCATTTTATACAGTGATGCGTCTACCTTACCTGATACCCTTCCTCGGGAAGCTTCGGTGATAGTTTTTTAAACTAGTGTCTCAATGCTTAAAATTGGCAATAAAAAATTTTTTTCAAAATCATTAGTATCAAGTCCAGGTCTATACGCGACGTAGAGAAGTGACTTGGTCCATATGTTTCGAATTTTTAAGGGGTGTCGAGCATGATAGGTTCGACTCTACTTTTAGTCTTCATTTTATCTGGAATGTACAATTTACATAATATGTATTTAGTTTTGACATATGGAAACAATTGTCACGGTCAATGTGGACGTCCTATTGTAAAAGGTGAAATTTATCGGTAAAATTATTTTTTATTAATTTTATTCATTTCTAAAATATTTAGTGGAAATCTTTATGTCCACGAAATCGACTTTACTAAAAACATTTCAAAAGTTATTTGTGGATACGATCACACTTTGATATTATGTGAAGACGGTAGCATATGGGGTTGCGGGTTGAATACAGATGGTCAAATTGGTTTACCCGAAAATATTAGACAATGCCCTGTCTTTACTTGTATATTTCCATCTAAGCATGACTCTAAATTTGTTCAAATTTCGTCGAAATGTGACACAACATTGGCTTTAAATGGTAATAATAATTATTATCCTTACTTATAATATAATATTAATTATGTATTGAATAACCTTAAATATTAACGTCCTCGCGATACTTTACATTATATTTTTTTTAATTGTAAATAATGCATCAAAAATATTTGCGCCATTATTATGAGACAGGTAATATTTCTGAAATCTATGGATACTTTATCGATTCCATACATATACATCTACAAAATACATATTTTTAAGTGTTTCTTCTTTGTGCGTTAATTATGATTAAATAGCATAGTTTTTAATGGCGCCAATACTTGACAGGTAATTTACAGATTATTATGCGTTAGTTTGAGAGTCTTTTTAAATTAATTATTACTATTAGGTTTAAATTATTATCCAATAGTAATTGTTTATTAATTAAACTTTAATTTAACATTTAGATAAAGGACAATTATTTGGTTTTGGAAATAATGAATATAATCAATTTAGCGGTGTACACTCCGACTATACTTCAATTTATGAACCGACTTTGCTAAATTTTGATTATTGCGATATTGATGGGAAAATAATACAAGTTTGTGCATCAGGTAGTAACTGTTCTCTTTTGACGGGTAATTTTATACGTCAATATTTTAATAATAAAATTCTAAAAATTTACAGCAATAATGTTCTAATCATTTGAATCTATTGTACATTTATATCTGTCTATTGTTTATTAATTTGAAATATTAGACAAAGGATTTGTTTACACATGGGGCTACGGAATATTAGGACGAGGTAAGCCAAATGAAAACACTAAATATCCAAAAATATTACCTCCAAAATTGTTTGGTTACGATTATTTGAATAATGAAAAATTTTATAAAATCAAACTTATTGATTGTGGACCGAATTATTTTACTGCAATAAATGGTATATTGTTGATTTATTTTTTATTTTTTTAGAATTTGGTGATGTTTACTTTTGGGGTACCAACCGAGATGGACAACTGGGTTTAGGTCTAAAAATTGATCAATATTTCCCTTTAAAGGTAATTTAATAAATATAACCTGTATATATGTGCTATTCGACCGGAATTTCTCGACATTTTTCAAAGTAATTTATTATTAATTCAATTTTGATATATTTCAAAATTTAAAATTATTTTCTGTTAAATTTTTAAGGCCTTTATAGTTTTAAAAACATTCAAATTTTTATTCATTTGACATACTTAGCGTTTAAGATTATTTTTTCTTCATTTTTAATGTTTTCTAAAATCACTGAAACTCAATTTTAAATGCCTATATTTGGTTTTTATGTCTGTTTTGATTCTATTAAATTATTCCATTACATCGGGTAGCCAAATAGCCCATATTAAATGCCCTTTATCCATCAAAAAACTTGATATTGTAATATTTTTGAGTGTTGTTGGCAACAAAATGTTATTTTTATTAAATGTAAGTAGAACGGATCGCCAACTTTTTTTTTGTGGACCCCCATTTTGACAATATAAATTTTAAGGATGCACGATACAATAATATTTTTCGTGACTCCCATGAACCTCCAATACCCTTAAAACTGTTCACTCACTCGGATGGTCATATATACCACTTTGGCAGCCCTATGAAATCAAAAAGGTTGACGGCACTACCAGTTATAAGAATTTAAAATGGTAATTAATATATATTCTGATGTAACTTATTTGAAAATTATTAGATTATTTTTCCTGCTAAAGGCGTTAATGTTGCATGTGGATTCAATCACTACTTATGTTTATCTCATTCCATAGTTTGATGAAACCTTTTAAAATTATGAAAAATTTTTCCTGTATAAAATAAATTTAATTTTGAATAAATTGATTATGCAACTGAATAATTTTTTGAATCAATTTTTCGTCTACTGGATTGGATTTAATAATTTCAATAGTTCCCCCATTTTCTAAAAGGTAAACTTGTTGATAACGAGTATAAATTAAATTTCCAATCACAACCTACAAAAATATGTAATTATTTATATGAATATTACATTGTGATTATATTTTTGTAAAGCTAATTTCATATTTTGCTCCAGTTGATTAATATTTGTTTCTAATTTGAAAGTTACAATATAAGAAAATTTACAATTTTCATCGTTTATAATTTCAGTTATAACTTTTGGAACATTTTTAAATTTGAAAATAATTTCTTTTTGTGAATCTTCTGAGAAAGATAACTTATGTTGACTTCGTTCATTATATGGTATATAAAAATCAGAAACTGCTGCACAAAGATAAAAAATTGCGTTTTTTCCATATATCGATCCAGTTAATTTGCAAATTTTTATCAGTAAATATAAATAGTCTTCAATTATTTTGAAATTGACAATATGTAAATTAGATTTATACCTTTCAATTTTTTTTAATAAATTTTCAATTTTATCAGAATTTAAAACCTTGACGCCGTTTTCCAAGTAAAATAATTCATCTATACATTTACCTTCGATAAAATTATTGAATGGCATACTACAATTGTCACGTTTTAACATGAGTACTTTGTAGTCATTCTCTAAAAAATATTCTACAGATGTAGCTCCTCTATGTCCCGTACTGAAATTTTCTAAATTTCGTACACTGTTTTTTTCAATTGGTGCACACGTTCCTCCGGATGTAACGAAAGCCAATTTATGCTGGTTTTTATTAGTTTTCAAAAAATTTTTGACATTTTCTAAAACATTTTTGTATTTTTCATGTAAATTTAAATCCACATTCAATGTTAACATTTTGATATATATTTAACTATAACATTATTATTTACATTGCAATTTTACTGTAGCGTTAGTTTATCAAAATAATTAAACTTTACTTTAAAATTTATTAATTGACACTTAAATTTTGTCATTTTTAGCTATTTTTCTGGAGACCAGATAAACCCAAGTCTTTTGGCAGTTAGTAATGGAGCATAAATGTCACTTTTATTACAATCTTTTCTCGTGTCCAAATTTTTCAAAATGTTTTTTTGTGATTTTATTATAGGAAATGTCGTTTTATTGTATTTTTTGTAATGACCAATTACTTTATTACTGTAATCTTCAAATCTTAATTTATTTGCTTTTTGGTCTATTATGAATTTTATGTTTTCTGTTTTTCTATCGGATATTAATTTCATTTCTTTTTCATGTTTTTCTTTCTAAACAATTATATAAAGTTTGAAATTATTTAGAATTTACCTGTTGGTTTATGATGAAATTTTGTAATTGTTTGGCTTCATTTCTCAGCAATTGTCTTTTTTTATTTTCAGTCTCATAGAAAACTCTGTTTCTTTCGAAAATTTCAAATCTTTGTTTTAGTGATCTTTCATCGTCGCTTTTTTTTTTTTTTTCAGATTCATTCATCTATTTTGGTATAATTAATTAATAAATTTCGGTGCATATTAAATGATTAATATTCATTAATTATACGCCAAGCACCTGCTTTAAATTGTAAAAATTTTTAATTTTATTGACAATTAGTTATAATTATAAACATGATTTCAGGAATTATCCACGTGGATAATTGGATTATTGTGGGATCCCAGGGTTCACAATCTCAATTTTGTGTTTCCAGAAAAAATTGAGAATTTATAACATTATTTTAAATTTCAAAAACACCTTAATCATTGTCAAGTAGTAATATCGGGAAATTAATATTAATGTCTTTTAATTGATACTGAATATAGCAATGTTTCAGAACCGTTACTTCCAGCAAAAATTATGTGTCATTATTGCTGGGGCCAGATCATTGACAAATAAAAATTGAAGGGTCTACGACTTAAAAAAAGATTGAGAATGTTGGTTAATTATTTTATCGTTTTAAAATTTTAAATATCAAATAAAAATAACTTATATATTATTTTTCATTTAATTACAGTAATTATTAAACAGTATGTTATTAAATTTTAAATTATGGTTAATAAAAAAATGTCACGTAAATAAAATGTCATAAAAATATTTGTCACGATGTAATCGTTTATTATCATTTTAATTGTAAAGGTTAACTTTTAAAAAATAGAATGCTATTCAAATCAAATGTTTCTTTTAATTATATTGTTATTTTAGTGAATCTTAATAATACCTTTTTTTTCCTATATTCTTCAATTTCTAGTTGAATTTTATGTAGTTTTTGTGTTTTTTTAAATTCATTTTCATCATCTTTTGCCTTCTTTTCTATTAAAGTACTTTCCAACCTCTGATTTTCATCATCAATTTTGCTTTCTAATTCTTGACGTAATCGTATCACTATTTTTCCCAATTGTTCTTGTTTATGTCTAAGATTAATTTATTAAAATTTCTATTGAATTTGGAGATTACAAATTGTAATTTCAAAACTTTTTTTATCACGAACCGATAATTTCACAGTAAATTTTTATAGAATCATCAAAATCTCATTTTTAATAAACACTTAAAGATAATAAAAGTTATTAATATATTACCTTAATTATATTAAATTTAAAATCTCATCATCCCTTGGTCAAACATGAAAACCAGTTGATAATGATTTATCACATTAAATAATACACGTGAGTGTTTTTTAACATTTTTCCTTTGTATTGATCCTGTCACCATATTACCCACTATAGAATCATTTATAAATGACATTTTCCAGTTTATGAATAATGAGTTTTTGTCGTAATGAAACCAATAGTTGTCTCTAGAGGCTTAAACCGGTAAAAAAACTTTTAAATTGTATGAATATAGCGAATTTTGCGATTATTGCTGAAATGTGTCATAATTGCGTATAGATGTATTATAGTCAAGGGTAATTTGCTTGTTATTATTACCAGCAAAAACAATGCGTGTAACTTTGCTGGTACAAGTTAACTATACAATTGTATAAATGACTAATTTGTAAAATGTAAACGAAATAATTGACGCTTGTGAGTCTTGCAAAGTTTTAGTGTTTAGAACAGGGGTCGGCAACTAGTGGCCCACATAATAATTGTGGTGTCCCTTTGAGTAAATATGTAAATTATTTATTTTTTTTAACTTTTAAACACTGTTTTAAACATTTTCTACTATAATTGGCTCATTATAATCATTTTAATACTGAAATTTTTGATCGCTCTGGATTTTATATCGCTGAATATACTAGAACCTTTCCTCTTCAGTTAAAATATAAATTTATCATGTGTAAATTTTCAAAAACGGACCCGTAGAATTTTTTTATATAAAAAAGTGGTCCACTAGATGCAAAAGGTTGTCGATCCCTGAAAATAACCTAAACTTTAGAACTAAGTACTCGGAAAAAGGAATATTTCCTTCATGGTTGCTAAAATTTGTGTTTTTTATTTTGTAGTTGGATGAAGAGTTTTTTTGTTAAGTTTGGTAAAATCAAAGTTTTCAAAAAAATGTGGAAAAAAATATTTTACCTTAAAATAAGGTCTAAGGGAGAGGTGGGGAAAGTCCGGCCTTATTGACGATTTGGTGCGGCCTTCAGAATAATTTAAATTATTATATTATTTTTAAAATGGTAATTTTTCCGAAAAATATTGGTAAAGTAATTTTTTCTCATAAGATATTACTAAATTGAATAAAATATGCTAAAAATTTATCATTCACCCCCAATCATCTAAAATTTCCGGATTTGCCCCCTAATAAAATATTTTTCCCTTGAGGTGACCATTCACACCCATGAGCGGCACTGCTATATTTAATTAAATTTTGTTTAGAAAGGTGCCGTCTTATTAAAATTTTTGGGGACTTTAGTGCTGCCTTCGAACGCTTATATTTTCATATCTCTGCTTTAGGCTGTGTGTTGAAATCTAAACATGTGGCAACTCTGAAATCATGTATATAATAATAAGATTAGAAATACTGATAACAATTTTGATTACAGTGCTTTATTTAAGTAGATTTGAGATACCTGACATTTTAAAACGATTAAATTCCATCGTCTGACGGTGTTACCTTCAAGTCAGTGAATTTTAATATGACTACGAAATATTATCCACACGATCACGATATTTTCAGATTACAAGTATAACGTTACTTTGGTTTACTTTACGCATTATTATTATAAAAGGTTCTAAACCACTACTGGTCTTTTCTTCAACTTTTTTCTGACGTAGCGTTTGGCGACGAGTGATCTGCCTTATTAAAATGTTAATATTGTAGTTTTTGATAAATTGTCAATTATTACAAATCTAAACCACACCCTTCCTCTACAAAAATTACTTTTTGATCTGAAACTCTTTTTCTGCCCTCATTTGAAGTATATTCCGTTTTTTCTTTGCAAAATATTTCATTTTATCCATTTCCAATTGATTAATTTTAATTTTTTTAATCTTGGCAATGTCATTATCTTTGATTTGCTCAATATTATCAGACATTAGACATTTAGCATTTTCTTTTGTGTGTTTAAATGAATCTTTTTTTTCCTTTTCATATTCAATGACTTTACGTTTCAAATCATCAGCTTCAAGTAAATAAGAATCATGGACTCTTTGTTTAGCCAAGACGTGAGAATCAATCCTAAAAAATGTAAATAAAATTCGATTAATCGTATTACTGTTCTGTTAAATATTTAACGTTTTTTAAATTTCCATCAATCATTTTCGCTCTTTTTTCATTTTCTCGGGCATCGTATTTGTCAATCCATTCGTTTTGGATTTTTTCGTTAATTTCATATACCTCTTCATTTCGACCTTTTAATAATTTTTTCAATTCCAATTGCTGTTTTCTCTCATCCAATGTGTCGGCCAGTCGTATGGAAGACTACAAAATATGATTATAAAGGGGTGTCTACTTAAATCCAACCAGTTTTTACCAAAAATTAAAATTTACTAACCCTTAAAGGAAAAATTTACTTTCACAAACCCTTGAGTGAAAATTCCCCTTTCACCTAAAACGAAAAATACAGTTTTACCAACCTTTAAGAGAAATTCTCGTTTTATTAAACCTTAAAGGAAAAATCCAATTTACCAACCCTAAAAGGAAAAATTCTCTTTACTTTCCATTTTAAAAATATTTAAAGGAGTGATATGTACATGAAACGATTTAACGTAATCCCTTTCATAATATATTTTTTTGCGAGCTTCGAGCAACATTTCATTTCGTAGTTTTTCTCTGTGTTGATATTCTAATTCATCAACTTTTTTAGATTCTTCTTCCAGTTTCGCTTCTCTAACCTGCTTTGCTAATAATTTTCGTTCATTTAAATCCTACATTATATGTTTATTCAAAAATTATTTATTAGCATAATTTTTTACTTTAGTTATATTTTTCCAATTTTTTATTCTTTGATGAGACGTATTTTTAAATTTTTCCAATTCAATTTTTCGCAATTTGATTTTTTTTTTTTCGTTTTTCTGGTCATTTATTAAATGATTCAATCTGTCAATATCGGACATTGTAAAAACTGCCACATTTTCCAGATTGAAATCATTTGATAGAGTTACTAGTTAGTTATATATTTAACACATTTTTGATTTAAATACCGTTTTTCAACATGGAAGCGTTCGGGATAAACCTCTACAATCAAAGTTTTATTTTGACAACGAATTGTTTTACATTAGCAATGGATTTTGAAATATATTTATGCAGTATTCATAATGCACAATAATTAGAATGAGTACATTAATTAATTATTAAAAATGGTTGTCAAATTCTTCAATTTAATTCGAAATGTTTGCCTAAAATTACAGATTCTAAGGCGAAACATTTACATCAGACTCGAGAGTTATAGTATTAGCGTTTATCGATGATACAACTTTATACAACCTTAAATGGCAGTGGCATGTATTTATAGGTAAATTTCAACAAATTATACATAAAATTTATTTACAAATTTTTGGAAGCTTCTCCGTTTTGAGCTTTATGTGCAGCTAAAGCCCATTTTGGTAAAATTCTACGCCTAGCGTTGGTAAACCAATAATTTATTTGATTCATTGTTAATCGGGTAGCTTGAACTAGCATTGATTTTTCAATTTCATTTGGATATGGGTTTGTCTTATGTTCACGAAGCCAACTCATCATTATTTCAATGGCCTAAAATTTTTTAAATTCTATAAATAATTAAAAAATTAACCTCTTTGGGTAAATTTGTGTGTTTTTTTGATGAAGATGATTTGCGCAATTTAGTTGGAGTTGACATTGCATTAGACATTTTAAAATTTTGCGATTTAAAGAAACTATCATCTGGACCTCTCTAAATTTTAATTTAATTTTTATTAATAATTTACGCCACTAAGTTACCTTAAAAGCTCCATTGTGAACAACACGTGAGAATCTTGTACACACGTCTTCTGCTGCTACTTTACCATGATTGTACATGTTTTGCAACGCTTGGTCTTGTCTCAAATGCAATTTCACTATAAATAAGAATTAATTGAATTAGTTTTAAATTAAAAAACAAAATCCATAAAAACATTAATTACCCAACAGACTCTTGGCGCAATTTTCAGTTAGCGGTTCCAAACCTGAGGTACAGGGTTTAAGAAACCAAAATTTCCCGATTATCATATTACAACTTATAATGTTTTAAAAATGGTGGGGGG
>LWCA01001220.1:0-10901 GCA_001642005.1 Intoshia linei | reverse complement strand
AGGTATTAGATCACCAACCATATTCTCCAAACATTGCTCTTTCTGACTATCACCCTTTTAGGTCGATGAGTAACCATTACGATGGAAAAAAAAATACGATTCAATTAAGCACTTAAAATCTGATATTGATAACTTTTTGACAAATAAAAGTCAGTTTTTTTCAAAATGGAATTAAGAAGCTACCGGAACGTTGGAGAAAAATTGTTGAATGCAATGGAGAATATTTTGTAGAATAAAGGTTAATCAAAATTGTTATTATAATAGTTATAAAAACGACATTACTTTGTGAATGACCTAATACAAAATAAAAAATGTAATTATATCAATGAAATCAGAACAGTAATTTTATTCATGGCTTTTCTATACTTATTTTTGATTTAATAGGTCCCTCAAATATACATAAACAATACATTTATTGGAGATTCTTCTGAAATCCATAATTTAAACAAAAATAATGAATTGATTAATTTGTTTTAACGTACAAATTAAATATTAAACATTTTTGCAATATATTATGATTGACCGTGCATCTCAATTTTCTTTTATAATTTTTTAATAGCCTTTGTGGGTGTTTGTCTCAATCTACGCGTAGTTTTACATTACTTAAATCATTTGAGTCAATCCAAATCACTAATACAATATCAATTATAAATAAATTGTCAAATATACCATTTCACTATCGATATGATAGTAATTACAACCGATGTGATAATAGCTAAATTAAAAATGAAATAACGATTGTCAATGTTATAACAATTACAAGCGATGTGATAGCAATTACTTTCAATGTGATAATGGGGGTTTATTCGAAAAATCTTATGTAAATATAAACAGAAATTTCATTACAACTAATTAAAATTATAACAAGTATTATATGGGCCAAAATTTCTATTTTTTACGTCAGTATTGAGTCATTTCTAAAAATCACTTTTTTCTAACTGTATTTCTTAATAAACGTTTATTATTATTAGTGAACGTAAACATTTTATCAAAATGAAGGAAAGTTTCACTGAATAACGTTAATAATTTTGACGTGCCTTAAATTTAATCTAATTAATGATTTAATTTAGTTATATAGTAGATCCCAGAGCCGAATTTAAAAAAATTCGCAAACGAATTGTAGTGTTATATAACCCTATCCACATCTCTGAGACTCTTAAGTTTACATTTTAAATTTAAAATACAAATTATTTATGATTTTTAAGATTTTTAATGCTCACTTTAGCAAATTAATGCCTCCATTTAAAAAAATTTTCTTGGAGATACCTCCGGCGTCGAATCTAGGATACGATAGGTTTGGCACTGGTAAAATGATTTAAATTAAGATTAAAATTTGATCAAATCGAGGATATCATATGTTCACTTCGAATTATTATATATCGAAATATTATACGGAACTACGAATACGTTTACCTGTAAAACTGAAAGAAAACATCAGAGTAAATCGTTAAAGATGTTTCTAAATATAGGAAAGTGTATATGTCTTAGACTAAGATGAAAAAAAACCATGATAAGTAATACATGCAATATTTGTCACTATTATTTACCCAGTTATTGGGATGTTATTGTTGAACAAATTAGCATATTATAAATAATAAAAAATACATTGTGGTTTTTAATAACTTCAGTAATAGCGTCGTTGGACGAAGAAGACCGGTTTCGATAAAATAACAATTTGAAACAATAGAAACAGATTCTTAGGTTGAAATAAGGCTCAATTTTTTTCAAAACAACCCGGAGATTAATATTACGATTCATTTTATTATTCACAGAGTCATGGATTGTGTTATCCATAGTAGCAACTGTATTTACAGAAGAGGTAGCATTAGGATATTCGATATTAACGCTGTAAAAACTATTTTCTTTAATATTTTTAAATTTTGAAGTGTTTGTTAACAGTATCATTTCAGAATGAATGGACAAGTCATCGACTGATCCGTTGAACTGTTTCGATTCAATTGTATTGGTTGCTGAGGTAGCCGGTTTGATTATATTATATGCTTGTTTTTCTTCTTTTTGAAATGTATTAAATGTGTTGTTATTTATTATTATTATTTCTAAAATTGTATTAATTTACAAATAATATACAGCATATTCGAAAATAGCTGACATTTGATAATTACAAAATAATTTATCAGTTGTCAAATACGATTGCTTATGTTCATGACAGTGTAATAACAGTTTTGTCAAATTTATTTTAATAGTTAGATAAAATGTTTAAAACAATACTTTTAAAGAACTAATGTAATGTAACCAGCTAAAATCTATCATCAATTTTATTATATTTAAAGAAAATTTTAAGTTCAAAATATTATATATATATATACCATATGTATGTATAAAGTTCTAAATTATGATACATAATTGATTTAATTACTTCATGTAATTAACGTTTAGTGAAATAATAAAACTATAAGTAATAAATAGAAAAAACGTTGAAAATGAAAGTATAGTAGTAATATTTAATACTTTCATGATGAAACTACATTGATCACTGTTGATGAAAACAATATAAATATCAATAACATATACCATGAAAAAAGTGAAGAATAATTGTTTAAAAAAATTACCTAACTGTTTAGTATTCAAAAACACGGAACAATCATTTCCACAAATGACACCACCACATAATCTACAATGATGTTTTCTTTCCATAAAATTAAAAAAAACTCCACAAACTACACATATCGGTACATCTTTATCATCAACCCAATGCACCAAATTTTTTTCATAGTCTAAATTTTTGTAACATTAATTATGATAAATAAAAAAAAATTATAAATATTACTGTAAATGGATAGATAGTCATCTGTGTGATAAAAATAAGAAATTAATTTTTTCAATCGTAAGATGACACGATTGTATTCTAAAAAGCCAAACACTTGTGATTCACTGCGCAGTTGTGAAAATTCGCGTGTATAATCGACAGATATAACTAAAATATAATAATAAATAATCATATGATTATAATGGAAAATTAAATTAAAAAGCGTATTATCGATAAATCGCCCATGTTTACAGATTTATTTATCCAGACTGGAGCAACAACACGGGCCATATTTTTCAGCAAGATCTAGCACGCTGTCACACTACCCTGTAATAAAAGATTTCTTCAATTCCGTTAACCTCAACGTGCTACCCTGTCCAAGTAACTTGGCGGATATGAGTCCAATTGAAAATATATGGAAAGTATTAAAGTATTAAAGTACGAAGTGCATACAGCAAAAAATTTCATCAAAATTAGACCTTATTCGCCATGTTAAATACGTATGGAACAATTCCGACATAATAAAGGAATTATGCAAAACATTGATTGAGGATATGCCTAGGCGCATTACAGCATGTCTTGCTGCTAAGGGTGGTACAACAAAATACTAATTATATAAGCTTACTAATAAATATATTTATTTAACATTGTTATCAATTTAAACACTTCTAATTAACAATTAACAATAATTTCTAATAATTTTTCCGATACTGTATAAACAACATGTGTAATTACGAAAACGCATCAAAGTATTGTTACATCTGGGGCATTTACCGTGTCAAATCGAATAATAACAGGGCTTGGGTAAAATCTACCAATTTCGAAGAATTCGAAATAGTAAATATGTTTAATGAACTAAAACCGTATGTTAAATCTAAAATTAATAATAAATCACTATTTAGATACATAATACTAAGCAGAACCATAGGATATACCAACAAAATGGATTCGTTCATTTTATATTTAACATGGCTCAGAACTGGCATTTCTAATGAGAGCTTAATATATAATGCCATACAACGAATGAGACTTCCTTTGTATCTCTATTGGGATGATACTTGCTGGAAATCCAGAATGATCCATATCAAATTGGAAGGTAAATTATAAATTAAATCAAATTTAAAAACTAATAAGTAGATTGTGATAGTGACCCATATATCATTATCAATCGATTCGACATCCATTCAAGTATATCGTCCATCTGGTATTCAGACCATAAAAAATATTGGGACTACAAAAATCACATGTATGCTCTCAAAAAATAGGTTGCAGTGATGACCTCTGCACTCATTATGCTTTGTTTATTCAAAAATAAACTACGGGCAGTGTATCTTATATTTTTATAATTATATAAATATATCAATTAGGTACATGACTACCAAACTTTTAAAAATTTGCTACAAATCTTACGTTAATTACCTTAAAAAAACACCTACTGAAATGCAAAGCTTTTCAGGTGATGACAACGATAGATATAGTTTGCGATTCAGGTTATATTAGATCACTGATATTTTGAAATGACTGAGTAATTATGCAATAACTAACAAATTATCCTAACTACATGGAATTTATAAGTTTATTTCATATCATTATGAATTTCGTTAGCAATTGAATAATTCATCCAATATCAATATAAGATACAATACAAGTATTACGACGCAATTTAAAAATCTATCCAAATTTATTTCATGTCACCCATTAAGTCATCTAATGCATAATTGTTGTATGAAGCTGCGACAGAAGTATCAATTTGTTGACGAACTCACAACTAGCGTAAAATTCCAAACATTACCTAATAAATCTATTCGAGAATTATTTTATGAGATTATTTATTGAATGAAGTTTCACGAGAATTAAATCGAATTATGGCCAAAGATAAGAAAAGGATGTTACACTCACGCTCTATAGTGTGGTATCACATGTCTTTTGAGCTCGCTAAACGAAATTCTTACTATTCTGGTGCACTTCCCAACTTGTATTCTTTCTTCATAACGTACTTTTTACTCTTAGTTTATGACAAACATGACGAACACCGACTACCTAAATATGATTATCACAAGACTCCAATACACATAGTATCATACTTATGGCCATCAGAGTTGTAAGACGTTTGAAAACACAGACTGTACTTCAAACCTCAGGATATGTTGATAATGGACTGATTGAGCCAGTGAAACAACAACCTACACTCGAAAGTTTCATCAATGAGTTATCAGATTGGTTATCCACCCAGACCAGTGATTATAAGGTGAGGTACTTGGCTTGAAGCCAGTGTTTACTATATGAATAAATTTGAATTGGTAAAATAAATTTGCTAATTAGATCGAGTCATTAAATGAAACCAACAAAACCCACCAATATTCAAAAACAAATTTTCTACTCTGATTCTAAATTGAATAAATTTCTTTTAACTGTGACACGGTTCTAGCTTCCAGTGATTGGGTTTTAGTAAAATATCGAAGTAAAGAAAGGGAGCTTATTACTGAAACTATTAAACAAAGAAAAGACTTTGGTGATAAAAATAAATCAGATGTTTTGTATGCTTCAATATGACAGATTTAGGATATAATTTATTTAAGTAATTAGCGTCAATTTGAAGTGTATATTTCAGTTCATGAATGTGAGTGTTAAAAAATTTACAGCACTCAACTCCTATAATACATTAAATTAGGTTGAAAAAACTTCAAAATAAATTCTGTAGTAAATAAATAAAATATTGTTATACATGTTTTGCTCAATAATGCATTTTAATTATTTTTCTATTTAGCATTTTGATATAAATATTGATAATATGAATTATCATATTATTTGACATGTTTTTAAATAGTTAATTTAATTATTATCATCACCTGGAAAAAAATAAATAACAATTATATGATGTACGGTAATACATTTTTGGTAGTCTTATTTTAATGGATTCGTAAAAGTTTAAACCATAATAGATTTAATTTTTAATGTTAAAATTAAAATGTCCGCCCTCGGCAGAGCTAGGTGCTATTTGGACCTAGAACAAACCAGCCAAGCTAATAATTATATAAAAGTTAATTTGAAACTAAAAGTGTTCAGTGATGATCAAATTGATGTTAAACTGGATAGTATTAAAAAAAATCACATTTTTGGTCATTTTCAAGTTACAAAATAAATTGATTAAACAAAGGTACTAATATGATATGATTTAAACATATCTTTTTAGACTAAACAGCTTGTTGATGAATATTTTTATAATATTAACAGAATTGATATTTCTAAAATGATATCGTAATGGCCATCGTCCCAAAAGAGTGTTGGATTTAAAACGTTCAGTAATATTCCTCCAATAATCACCACTAAAACCAGTGAACGATATATGGCCCATTGCATTAGTCTACTATAATATATGGAGCTTAATAAGGGCTACAAATATTATTTTGAATATTATAGATTGTTATTCAAAAATTCAAGTAAGGTTATATTCATTCTAAAATAACTTCTGGTTCAGTGTAGTTTTGGCATGCGACAAATATTACATATGGTTAGTTCTAATATAAAGTGGCCAGAAAAAATACGTATTATCAATTCTAATGAGATGATAGTACAATAATGAATTCATAATTTATTGGTAACAAGATCTCATTATCATTATAATTTAAGCCAGCTACCAGCCAGACAGCTATACGATGGCAAGTTTAAATCTGTAAGGACAATGTTGCAAAATAACGGTACATTAATACTATATCCACATCGCGACGTTCAAACACAATCGATAAATAAAATAGCGTATGTTGTAGATCCAGAAAAATTCGCTGGACTGCGGTCAGCGATAAGTGCTGCAGATCACACTACGCCTATGAGTTCGAATACAATTGAAGCGTACATAATATCGAATGTTAGTAGAGTCGTAATGCTTATCCACCACCAAGTCTAAGGTCATGTTTATAAATTTTAAGTAATAAACACGTAATCTCAATACTGGATTTATCAAGCGGTTTTTCCCTGATACCAATGGCTCCAGAGGATAAACAAAAACAGCGTTTGCCACCCATTTCGGGAAAAAATTGTACCAATTTAAAAAAATGCCCTTGGCTAAAGCATCAAAATAGAAATAGCAACACAATAAGGTTTATCAAAAATCCAAATAAAATCAGAAATCGTACTAAAAAACTTCACCTTTGTAACTTAATATGTCGGGACAACAGAAATATCAATAAAGAAAGGCTCTTAGAAGTCCTCATTTAAAAAAATTCATATAAAAAAACGTTCAAAGCGGACTCTGTCATATATGAAAACTGATTTTTCGACTGTAATATTTTACGATGAAATGAGGTTGGTCTCGAGGTTGGGTATGTCACTCAATGCAAACGCCTGTGCAGATGAGACAAATTGGTGGTGGTGGCATTATGATCTGGGCAGGTATCTGTAATGGTTCATTAATTGGCCCTATAAGAATCAAATATGGTATAAAAATTAATTCCCGACAGTATAATGTTATAATACTGTTATGGAAAGAAGGGTTATTTAAATGGAGCGGAAACGATTCATTGTGTAATTCACCGACAACATTTAGTAGTTAAATATCTTAATAACCGTTTGCATGCATCTCTAAATAGTGTCATAAAATCTATTAATATAATAAAGAAAAGTGTATTAAATCAAAGGCTGTTTTCAAAATTATGTCATGAAAATAATGAAGACTTTAATCAATTGCTTTTGCATACTAAAGTTTGCTGGTTGTCGAAAGGTCTCTTTTAACTCGTTTTTATAATCTCTATGAAACATTTGAATTCTTTGAGACTAAACAACCAATTTTGACAGAAAAGTTGATGTTGCGTACATGTCCGATTTATATGCAAAACTCAACCAAATAAATCTTCAATTGTAATGTGATAAATTAAATCTAATTAAAACAAAAATTGTCGTGTCTTCATTTGTATTAAAATTAATATCGTTCAAATTCTCTCCATGCATATCCCTGGTTGGGTGTTACATCCATATTCAAACAATGATATTGATACGTGTTATTGAATCCTATCAATTAAAGGAAAAACTGTTATCAATTTCTGCGAATAACACCAATATAAATTTTGAATGCAAAAGAGGCATAAAATCAACGAGTATTTCATAATTGATCTGATGGCAACTGGCTTCAATATTCTCAACAATGCTATTAAACACGCTTGTGAAATATTGCCTATTAATTTGAAAAAAATTTTATACAAATTATATTTTCACTTCCATAATTACAGTTAAAATTACTTTGTAAAGAGATAAAGGATATAAACGTAACTTAAGCTATAGTGCTACAAGATATGTATATTTGGTTCCGTCCTTAGCACTGTAATTTATATGTTAAATCTATTAAAAAAGTATTTTTCTTTACCTAATACATACATCAACTTTTAATATAAATAAATTACATTCAAAGCCTTATTGCAACAATGAAAATGGATTAGTAGATAGATTTAATAGGGTTATATGTGTAATATAACTCCGATTACTGTGCAATGATACATATGATAATTGGGTAATATGATAGATTATGTTTTAATGGGTATACGCAATACTATTTCATCATAAAATGGATGTACTCAAGCAGAATTAATTATTGGTCATACTTCTATCGCATCATATTACGATTTGAGTAATTTACACAATATTATTAAAATATATAAAAAAAGCCCATCAATTGCGAGTAAAGAAAAATTATGATAAAGGGGTGCAAAAATTCTCTATCAAAAAATTGGAATAATTGCACTGATGTGCGCCCATTCCTTAATAATCAAAATAAAATTTATGTTAATTTCAAAAATTTTCTTGTTTTTGAACCACCCTAATGTACATACAAATGGTAATGTGAGCTTAATAATGTATTCTATAAACAGTGAAATTCACCCATGGTGATAGTCAAACTAAAATATTAATAACACAAATAATTATTTACCCGGATCATCTCTGACCAACAAATCGGATAAATTAATATTTTTTTTCAATTTCATTAAAATATCAACATTTTCAGTTCTAGAAACTTCAACTGATTTTCTATCTAAATATAATATTTAACTGTATAACTGGTTTACTTCAATTCCGTTAGCGTTAATTTAATGTGAAAAAAATATGACAATGGTTTTAGAACAATTCGAAAAAACAAGAAAGAACTACCAAACGATATGTTATTTTAAAAAAGAGAAATATTCTACTATTGCAACCTTATCATAAAAGTATTGCATTGGCATTCTAATTGCTCAAAATAAAAAATCTAATATAATATATTTTTACAATTCAACAAAAGGGAGTTGATACATATGATGACACAATTTGAATAGTAACATTTGAATTACCATTTGGAGATATATACTTGATTACACTGTACAACACTAAAAAAAATAGCAGAATAAAATCTATATAGTTGAAATGTGCGGAAAATCGTCTAAATTTATTAATTGTGAACCTAAAATTTTTTGAATTAATTTTGGACCAACAATTTTACAATATGAAAACGGAATCAAATTGCAGTACGAGGTATGTAGATTGTCGTAACTTAAATGAAAAAAATATTTATAATCTACCTGAAGTTTACTATGATCCATCTTATCAAATTGAAGATATTAATGAATATATTAGTGCTGAAGAATCAAACTTCATATCAGATTCAATGGAAAATGATTCAAATTTGCTTTATCCTCACAATATGACTCAGTCGGATGTTGTAAAAATATCTGAAAGCCTTGGATATTACATTAATAGTACTGTTTCTATTGTTAATGAAGTAATGAAAATAATGGGATACAGGACATTTCCTAGGTCGTTCATTCAAAAACCAACATGTAGTTTATAGGTATGTCAGAATGAAATAAACTAATTATTAATTACAAAGGTAATCTTTGTATCCACTATGATTCTAAAACATACAAGCATCGCCATTATTAAGCAATTTGTCTCAGGATATTCAAAGGTTTAGAAAAACTCGATTTATTTAGTCAGATGTCATCTTTTGCTTTCAAATTACAATATTCTTTTTTATCACAGTATCATCGTATTGTTGACTTTTTATGTAAGGTTTTTTAAATAAATTAAATTAGGACTTTTTCAGGGTAACTAATTAAGATTTTCTTCGCCCCAATTTAAATGTTGAAAAATTTCCAACCTTTCCGAATCTAAACAACGACCAAATAAGTTCAAAACATTAAATCATTTCATAAAATATTAATTATATTGATCTAATTCGTAGAAATCAATTCGACGGTTCTAATGAATTGATAATAAAAATTAAATAATTGATAAAAGTACTGACCATTATATTTATTAGGTAATCTCACATCTTGTCATTTGCCTAGTAGTTTTATAATAGTTGAACTGTTTACTATTGAGTAATCACAATAAATTTAATTTGTAAACAGTACTGATAAAAATAACTAAATACAGTATACAGTAGGGGTGTGACCAAATTTTATAAATTAAGTCCTGTATCGGCAAAAGTTGAGTAATTAGTCAAAAATAACAATGTAAAAAAAATAATTAATTTAGACAAAAATTTGCGGAGACGCTTGCCTTTTTAAAGATCCCATACAAAAATGTTTTACAAAAATTAAAGCATAACTTTATTTTGTGGAATGTTATCATAAAATAACGTAGTATTGGTTTGTGTGGTATGGTTTTCATCCCCATGTTTTGTTATCCATCTTGTATTTTTAAATTCAATTCTAGGTCATTTACTTATTGTTTTAGAGATGCTTAAAATTCATATAAATTAATAAAAATTATTATTTTTATAGAAGTTCATATTGATTTATTTGTTTATTTAGTATGCCCAAACAGAGGTGCCAGAAAGTGTAATGTTACACATTTTTATAAATATGTGTAATGTGAAATGATAAAAAAACACATCATTTCACAGAAATTTAAAAAGTTTATTTTGTGTAAAATGTGCTTAACTAAAGCGACCAGAATAAAATCTAACAATTTGCATTATCATTCAAAATATATCTAAACTATATTTGACATTTTTATACAAAATTTAATCTCTTTTAAATTTAAATATTGAATATGAGCCAAAAGTTAAATTTTTCTATGTGGCTGAATCAAAATGACCTGGAAATACGGAATTAAAAAATTTTTTGTTTACGTTGTAAAAATGTATACCCTATACACAAGGGAACAT
>LWCA01001062.1:0-12821 GCA_001642005.1 Intoshia linei | reverse complement strand
TTTTTAGGATTGGACTGTTTTTACTTTATTTTTAATATTATACACATATTCTGTTTAATAAATTAAAAAAATGGGATTGAACTGTTTTTATTTTATTTTTAATATTATACACAGATTCTGTCTAATAAATTAAAAAAATGGGAAATTGTTTTTAAAATTCTTTTACACAAATGTTAACAAACAAAAAAATTAAGATGGAATAATTCACTTTAAAGTAAAAATGTAATGTGATATGATGGTTCCACCTGAAACAAATTTGGGAACCACTTTTTTAAAGGATTGATAATAGTGAATAGTAGGATTTTTAAGTTAGATTTTATACATGAATTTATTTTTTTGGTATAATAAAAGAGTGCCCTCGACAGAGCTAGGTGCTGTTTGTACGTAGTACAAAACTGCCAAGCTAGTGTCTTATATTAATGTACATTAATATAATAATTTTAAGACATTGAAGGCTAGAGAATCTGATTAACATAAGTAGATATAGTGCATTTGTTTAAGTCAAAGCGATAAATTTATATTTGCAATTGTAGAGGAAATTTGTGCGTGATAAGCTATCACTAATAAATAACAATAAAAAGGTTGCAAAATTAAATGTTACCAAGATATTACAATTGCATAATTATGCAAAAATAAAAAAATACAATTTGTAAACTACATTGTATGTATCAATTAATCAATCAAATATGTATCGATTTTAAATTAGTCAGTTCAATTGTATGATAAATACAACTTCAATTTAAACAATTTTACAATTAACCATTCACATCATAAAATTTATGATAAATTGTATCCAAATTTTAAAAAGTGATAATTTCGAATTAACCAGACTTTGACTTAAACGAGTTACATTTATATCAAATATTATAAATTTATTGAATTAAGATATCAATACTAATAACTTATTAATAAGATGTTAGTAAAAAATTATATTTAACGTGTACATAATTTTTAAACTAATCAGTTTCCGATTCGTCATTTTCCTCGGTTGATACCTAAATAATATATACAATAAATATTATTAAAAATCATGAAATTTCAGTAATTATTAAGTTTTAAGAAAAGAAAAAAATGTGAATAACTGTCAAATGATAATTCAACACAATAAAGTATCTAATTATAATTCAGCAATCTCCGATTCAAATACTGTACGTCCAAAAAACCCACCTGTTATTGTTTTATTAAAAACGGTATTTCAATTTCGATGGATCAATACTAACTATAATAATAAGTAGTGATATCTCTACATCACTGTAACTATCAATATATAATTACCTTAGATACAAATCATTCTAGAAATAACTACAGTCAAAATCTCATTTAACGTGTTTGTGTTTTGTTTAACGTATATTTCATTTAACGAACGTCGAAATTTTATTTTCTATATAAATGCCTAAACATCTGGTATTTAACGAATTTCTGATTAACGAAAGCGTAAATTCAATATTATTTTATTTTTTAAGTAGTTTTTTTAAAATATTGTTATGGTTTTATGGCTTTAAATATTAAATGGACTATAAAATTTTTTTTATGAAGTTATAAAATCTTTTTATATAGTAAAAAGTTTAATTATTTGTTAATATTAAATATAATTTTGACTGTATTTATAATATTGACTTATTGTTAAATTCTTCATTAAAAACTTAAATATAAATTAAGTCTAAACTACTTGTTACATAATATAAACTAGAAAAATGTGTCTGATCGGAAAAAAAATCGGAATAATTCGAAGCACTTTCTCTGTATATTTGATTATTGGCAAAACCTAGTTTAAGAAATAGTGGACTAATCTAAATATTATTTAATAATGTTTCAAGAGAAGTGGTTAAGTAAGTAAAATTCCAGTACCCACTACACATATAATGAACTACTTTTTAACACGATATAAATACAATTTAATAAAAATTATTATTATTTGTAAATAATTATAGAGATGGTTGGGATTGTATTTCATTAGCTATTTTTTCAAAATCTGGTATATAGCTTGTCAAAGATAACTTAAATGAAGCAGTTAAATGTGAATCCACCAACAAAGATCAATTTTGGATTTGATTATGTTCATATAGGAAAAAGTTGATTCACATAAATATGTAGAACCGAAACAAGTATTCAGTACATATTTTTAAATTTTTGTATTTTTCACAATTTACATATTTCCAAAAATAGGTTCTGAAATTCGAGGTCTCAAATAAATGTTAGGTCTCAATAATAATATTTCTAATTCCGTTTCTCCCATATTATCCAATATAATAACTTATCCAAAATATATAATTCTGATATTTTGGTTATCAGTAAATCAGCTATTACATTTTCACTAAAAGGGAATGACATATATTCTACAATTGCTTCAATCTTTTTAAAGTCTCTGAAACGAATATCAACTTCATATAGGATATTGACTTAGTACAGAATTGTGCCTTTTTACACGAATTACATGGAATTTATTTCAATCTGTACAAATTTTAACAATAAATAAATAACTTTTTTATAATAAAAATCATTTTAATAACGATTATTAAAAAAAATTATTAAATAAAACGTTAATTCTAATTTTTTTAATTTTGGCGATCGACAGGTTGTGGCATCCCTGATATACTCGATAATGATTAATTATATTTAACATCGTTGTTATTTTGAAATTTAGTGCACATTAATAAGATTGAGCTCTGAGTATACATTTTAAGTAACATCACTGAAATATCATTTTATAAAAACCCATACCTTTGCTAATTCTATTGATTTCAATCGCGTCTCTTCATCAACACACTTGTAAATATAATCATTTCCTAAATTTCAATATAAAGACACAAATAAGGATATTTATCTATACCTTCTCCAATAATGGATAATTCCACATAAAAGTTTGCATTTTCTTTCGATTCTTTATGACAAAGGTAAATTCTAAATATAAAGTGTTATTACAGGGTGTACTATTTAAAACAGTCCACTTGAAAATAAGAAGTATATCAAAAAAACATTTTCACTAGTAACAATTACATTTGCTCAATAATAAAATTATTTGGATATTTATCTAAAGTAGTAGTAGAAAAAGTTAAAAAGTTAAAATTATTTAATGTACAAGAAATGTTCAAAATGACCACCATCAGATTGGATACATAAATCAATGCGTTTAAGTAAGTAATTAGTATTATCCAGAAATCCATCAAATCAATTTAAACGGTCCAGAGATAAATGTCAAAAATTTGATATTGAACTGAGAAGACAAAAATGTTTGAAAATCCTTGATGTAAAACAGTGCTTCTCTAACCGGACCGCAAACCTTAGGGTTTATGTCAGTAAACAAAAAAGTATGATAAAATAGGCAGCAACAAAGATCTTTCCTGATTTAAAATTTTTACATATTAAATATGCATAACATACAATAACTTTGGACTAAAAACCCGTTAAATTTCTAAATTACATTTTTTGGTCATCGTCCCAATTTACATGGACTAACCTGATGTACATTATTAAGTCATTACTAGGATAATGTACTACCGTAGCGATAAATAAAAACTGTTGTGAAAACTAGACCACTTATTCAAAATTTAAAAATTTTCAGTTATTCTATACTCCCTCGCAGCATTTTTGAAATTATTAGAAACTAGTCTCAGTGATACTTTAAGTGTCTGAATTTTTTATGTACAGTGATATCTCGTTTTCGTCATGTTGAAACATATAGATAAAGTGCCAAGATCGAGACACCTTTATTGGATAATTTTAACTATTTATTCTATACAATTCAAATTAAACATAATATTTTATTTACATGTTTCATTTTAAATTGTAATGTATTTGTAAAATGTAATGTAAAAAGTATTAAAATTTAATTTAATTTAAAATATTTTTCTTTTATTAAAGAATCTCTATTAAATTTATACATTTTTTATTTCTTATATAATCTGAAAGTTTTCAAACTGACGCGCGCGCACACTTCATATATAGCCAGTTTAACCTTTTATACTAATTTGTCAATATTAATAGGTGAATATTATTTTTCTAAAATTTCATTCTACATTTTGATCAATATGAACTGATGTTTAATGAATAATACATGGTAAAGCGTAAGTTTCCAACAACGAGATTTTCAGAAACGAAACACGACGAGAACAAGATATCACTGTATTAATTAGTGAAGCAAGATCTATCGTAAGCTAAAAAAAATAAAAAATGGGTCGAATTAATTCGTGGAAATTTACCTTTTTTGTTTATATGTAGATATGAAAGTCTCAATAATTTTGCAAAACGATAAATATATTTATTTATTGATGTATTTAATATATTACATCTATCAAATTTTCATTATTCATCATAACCTCGTAAATTTTTGAATTAAATGATTTATGTAGCCTTATAATCATGTCTTTTTTCTTTAAAATTATTTCCTGGACAATATAAGATATTTTCTACCNTGAAACAAATTTGGGAACCACTCCTTTAAAGGATTGATAATAGTTAATAGTAGGATTTTTAAGTTAGATTTTCAACGTGAATTTTTTTTGTATAATAAAAGAGTGCCATCGGCAGAGCTAAGTGCTGTTTGTACGTAGTACAAAACAGCCAAGCTAGTTTTTATATATAATTTTATGTATTTTACTGTTATATAGAAAAATTAATACACCATTTTACTATACATGAGTTGAAAGATACTATTCAGGAAGAAAATTGCAACAAATACATTCCACGTATTACTTTGATTCAATTGGATCCTACCATAAAGTTACGTAAATTATTTTTGTTTCATTTTTAAACATTTTAGGGAAACACATTATAAAAACTAACATGTACTGCAATATAAAATTTACAAAAACAGAACCAATCAATTTTAACACTTTATATTTATGCAAAAGAGATTTATTTAAAACTAAAAACAATTTTTATGAAATTGTTGATAGTGCTACATTTTAATAAACGCCTTAATTTTTATTTGAACTCCATTTTCTGTAGTTATTTCAATTTACATTACTGTACTTTACATGTGTGTTACTAATATACATTACGTTACAATTTAACTTGTAACTACTGCTGACTAGGGCATTTTCTTGAGTAATTTTTTTAATATAATTTTCTTATAATAAATTAAGAATGTAAATAATGTTCAACTGGTCCAAATAAAATATCATTAAAACTAAATATTTTGAATTATTAATATGGTATTGAACGAGTTCTCAAAATTTTTTTAAAACAGCTACATTTCCCCAATATTAATTTATTCATGAATTATGAAGGGCCACGTATTTTTTCGTAAAAATTTAAAATTGATATAAATCGTAAAAACTTTAATAATAGATATTTTATTGATGGCCAATTAATTCATACATTGTATTTTACAAAATGCTATTAAAAATATTTATTAAAATGTACTTCGTACAAACATCTGCTAGCTGTACCGATGGCAGATTATTTAATTGATATAATTATAATTCAAGGAAAAAAGCCCAATTGTTTTTTTTTTTAAACTCAAACCCGTCCCAAAATTATAAAAAATACACAATTAATAAAGATTTTCAATTAATTACCATTATGATAATTTTCAATTTCAAAATCTTATATCTACACAGCCAAATCCCCAAATCACACATTTTTGTAATAAGTCCTATAATTTTATACAACATAGATTCTGGGATAGTTTTTAAAATCATAAGCATTATTATAAATGGCAATTTGAATAAAAGTCAAAAACCCTATTTGCCCTTTGTTTAAAAATAAAATCAACCCAAAAATGTATTCAAGCATATATTCTAGGATGTATTTTAAAATAATTAACATTGTCGTAAATCTCAACCTCGACAACTCATACCTTTATGGTTAAAACCACAAATTACAGTTTTTTTAAAAATGAAACATGTCCTAAAATTTTATAAAACATAAATTATGGGATAGTTTTTAAAATAATAAGCATTATCATAAATGGAAACATGAAAAAAGATCATTTTCATTATCAAAATCGCAGATTACTATTTTTTTAAATAATTAAAAAAAATTACCGTTGATACAGTTAGATCACATAAAAAATTTAAATCTGACAAAGTGACGGTCTTCACTGTCAAAAAAAGACATAAGTATTCAGTTTTTTTACATCGAAACTATTTTATTAAAACAAAAAATTTGAAATAATTAACGGTCCTACAATTAAAAAAGATTATCTGATACAGAGCTTAGTCCACTTGATATAAATAAAAAATTTCAACCACAGAAATTACGCATTCCTGTGAAAACTAACTTTTAATATATTATCAACCAATATTTTTCAAATGTTTGATTAACATAATGTAAAATAAAAAAGTAAATATTCATTCTACAATTTAAAAAAATGTGCATGTCAACTTGGTAACATAATAATTTACTTTTAAATATGAAAGATGTGTACTTTTTTTGTATAAAAGTTGATAATGTAAAGGTATTTTTTCTTTAAAATGAAATTTTATTAGTGACTTAGTAAAATTTTAATGTCAACGGTTTTGTACGACAGAAATCGTTACTTTTAGACCCTTTCAGTGATTTTCATTTTTATGTAGATATTTTATTTACATCTAAATTTTTACGTTGTGAACACTTTTCAAGATATATCATTAGAATCTGTAATATAAAAAGTACAAAATTTAATAAATTTTAAAACCGATTTTCGACTTGAAATTGTCGAGTTACATAACTACACTTTCCGTAAATTGTAAATTGATGTGTACGCAAGTTGTAATACAATAGTAAATTTACTTTGACAATAAATGCAAAAATTAATTTTTAAATCGTTTATCAAAGGTACAAAGCTCATTGACAGCTGTTGGTGATATTTTCTTGAAAGAATACCCAGAATATACTGACTCAAAGATTGAATCATTTAAATACCATGTCACATTTTTTATAGTGGTGATATACAACGAAACAGAGCTGACAGAGTAATTATAATTTATACCCATTACTTTACATTACAGACTAAAAAAATGTTTTGCAACGTTTCAAGAAAATATCAAACAGGGGAACATAAAAATAGATATGACGGATTTGAAGTTTGATGCTTTAGGGCATTTCCGCCGTAGTGGAGTATTATATGCAAAACCATCCGAAAGATCCGTAGAAAAATTATCAATCGTCAGAGGTATCGAATGTTTTACTTTACATAATGAATATTTTCAGACAAACTTCTTAAATATTTCACTGAAAACGGCATGGAAAAATATTTGCAACATCAAGACGATGATAATTTTGTCCCTCATTTATCTTTAATTCGAATGGCATTATCTGTAAAAAAAAGAGGTTAAAATATATTTATGTACATAAATGTGTTATATTTAATAATTTAGGTAAAAAAGCATTAAAATTTGAAATGTACGAAGACATACCATTCCACGATTGTGTGGATGCAAATTATAATGAAATATATTTCTGTAAATCACATACATACGACCCAGACGAAAATTTTTACGAAACTGTAGATTTTGTTAGATTTTAAAATACTAATAAACGCTACATATCCTATCTCATATCTGTTGCCAAGTTCAATAAGACCGCCAATATTTTGATGGATACAACTTATATTTTTTAAAAAATTATTGTGCGTTAATATTTGTTTGTAACAATAATGGATAAAGAGAATGATTCTTATAAAAATTTATTACCCAACCTTCAAAATTTGGACAATATGGATCAATATTTTCAGTTAATCGTCTAATATTAAATTACATACATGTTTATATTTATAGACCAATAGATGGATTTGATTCGAAACCACCAATTATTCATTCGTTTGAAGATGACCGTTGGAATTCTTATCCTTTTGATGTATAGCTATTTAAATTTTAATACATGTTGTAGAAAAAATATATGGATGACACAATCAATTCAGATTTTACCGATTCAGTTAATAGTGATTTGCAGTTTAAACACAGCAAATATATGGAAAAATTACACAAAATGCGTGATATTACGAATCTCAAAATGGCTGGAAAAAGTATTAAACATATAGATCACAATACTAAAGAAAGATTTAGACGGTAATTGTTTATCACTTATATATATTTTAGCTAGCACTAAATATCAAAAAATTATAAAATGTTGTAAAGTGTTATTGACTTTCCGTTAGTTGTTTTTTCAAGTTTCAATGAATTGTAAAAACGTGACGAAGGCAAATGAGTAAACAATGCGCAATATTTTATAGTTGAATATAACAGTAAATATTGATTCTCGGTTGTTTCCATAAAGTCCAACCAATCTAATTTTATTTTTAAGAGTTCGCTTAAATTTGGTTATTGAAGATTTGAAAATGCTTATACCGGGTATAGAAAAAAAAATGGACAGAACAGATATACTGGAAACTGCTGTGAATTACATCAAAACAATGAACCACTATGTGCCAGATGAGAAAAAATATGTAATACATTACTTGTAAAATAATGAATTGTTCAATTTTAGATATTTGCACGGAAAATTACTTGATAGTTTCATAGTAATATTTAATATCAATAAATATTTATCATGGCTTTATGTCGTTTTTTATCAACACGGTTGCAAACCTGTCAAAAATATTTGGGAAATGATTTTATATTGATAAACGATTTTATAAGTGAAAAGTTTCGTGTTTATGAATAATTAAAAAATTTTAGATAATAATGAAGAAGATAACCTTATTAATGAGATAAATTTCATTTTTAGAAAAACAATTTACCAGTCGAATCATTGGGATGATGTAACTTTGTATTTCTTTTTTGATATTTTAAAATAGGCAATAATTGATTATCGCGAAACCGAAAGACCAAATTTTAGACAAGATGCAAACAATGACATTGTATGTCAAATGAAAAAAAAGATTGAGAAAAATATAAAACGTGTTATAAATTTTAACGAATTTTTCCATATAATTGACATTTCCAAAAGCGGATTTATTAAACCACATGTTGATTCAATACGCGTATGAATATGTTTGGTCTTATTTAAAAAAATTAGTTTTGCGGTCAAGTCATATCAGTGCTATCTCTTTGTTCTGACAGTATTCTACGTCTCAGAAATACTAAGGATCAATCAGATTATAATGATTTTATGTTGAAAAGAAAAAGTCTTTACATTTTAAAGTTTTTTTGGCTTTTTTCAATTTGACCAAAATTTAGGGGAAAGGCGCGTTATAATTATACGCATGAAATTTTAAAAGATGGATTAACATCTAAAGATAAAAATCGTAGACTTTCAATTGTTTTACGTGAACAGATTGGAAATTAATTGTTTATATATAATGTAAATAAAATAGTTTTTTTGTTTGAATTTTGTGGTTGATATTGAATCAAAGCGTAAAAGGTAGATTTTATGCGCATTTCTATTGATAATTCTTCACTTTCTGTAGTGCTTTTCCTAATTTGAAGTTTTTTTCCTATAGCCACATTTATACCGTGTTCATTAATGCTCACTTCGTTGTGCTGGAAAAAATTTGTTAATTTTAATTCATGTGAAATTTGTGAATTATTTGAAATGTTGAACTTGTCATCTTGGTATGGGGCATAGTCTATACAATTTGACACATTAAATCTTGGTAAATACAGCTGTAATAAATTGAAATATTTGTTTTCTTCGAAATATTCATTTATTTGTTCCTGGTTAATGTCAATATTTTGTTTTGGTAGCGCGATCAACAGTGTAAATTGTTCTACTTCAAGTGGTATTTCTACCATATCCCAAGTTTTACTCGAAACGTAATAAAAATAGTTTTCAACAAACATTGTTTTTAAACGAGTATAGGTTCCATTGCGTCGCAAAAATGAGTATGTAGTTGTGTTTTCTTCTGAAAAGGGGATTTTAAATCTACAACTAAAATTTAACATGTTAACCAACACCAATTTTGCATCCGAGGTTATATTTTCTAGCAGAAGAAATTGACTTATTCTTCGATTTGTTGCATTAAAAATGTATTCATTTATAGATTTAATTGCGTGATCATTTTTGTAAAAATTTATCCTTTCAATCAAGTTATTGTCAAACCCATGTACGGTGAGGTTGTGTATATAATTTTTATTTATAACGTAATCAAAACTAACGTATATTTTATTAATAACTTGAAATTCGTAGTTGTTGTTTAAAGGTCGTTTTATTATGCTTTCAACGTTTTTTGTATTATTCTCCAATTCTTTTATTTTTTCGATGTGCTTTTCGTCCCCACAAAGCAACTTGGACATAATTGTATGGAAAGAAATTGGCGATATACATATATTTTTATTTTCATCCAATATTACGTTTTTGTTTATAATTTTATTTAAAAAATGTTGCATTTCGTAAAACTGAAATTTTTATTTTTAAAAATATGTGTATTTGTTTGTATAGACTTGGCTAAATTTTCCAACTTTAAATAAATATTTAAAGTTTTGATATTTGTACAACAGTATTTAGCAAATTAATGTTAACTATATATATTAGGGTGATTCATTTTTGAGTTTTTTTTTAATTTCAAAAACTATTTTTGCATACCATCCCCATTTTGTATAAGTAGAAGCATACCACAAAAATTTTTTCAAAATTATAAAAATTTCCCCTGCCCCAGTAAAGGTAATAGTTATTTTTTTACATAATCTGATTTTTTAGCTTTCGGGTGTTTTTTTCTATGCTCTTCGACAACCTGTATCAGGTTTTGTTTAGAATCTTCATTTATGGGTCAATCAATGCCACTGCACGTTCTGAGATATCATTGACTACCTATATTATATTTACAGTGTTGATCATAAGATTATAATAATTGCTTTTAATATATTCTGTGGTAACTAATTCAGTAATGAGTAGATGAAATTAAATAAAATTATGAATATAAGTTACACATATATTTATGTTTAATTGGAATCAATTAATATTTTGTAACATCTCCTTTAGCATGTATGAGAGCCATAATTCTCCGTGGCATACTATTAATACACTCTTTTGTCATTTTTACAAATTAGGAGAATTGTTCCATACTGTATGTAGGCGAATAATCAGTTGCGATTTTGATCTTATTGGAATTCTATGAACTTCCTCTTTCAATTGTACTTATACATTTTCGATTGGGTTCATATCTGGGGAATTTTCGGGTCACTCAATAACGGAAATCCCTTCGTTTTTGAAACATGAGAGACATAAAAGATGAAGTTACAGATTTGGCTTTGTGACATAGAGCGGAATCATGTTAGAATATATGCTCTTGATCAATGTGTCGTTGTGTCATTTCATCAAAAAAATTGTTTAATACATTTTTATAGGTATGCTGGTTCATTAAACCTTCACAAATCTGTAATTCACCCATTCTCACAGAAGATATGGCCCGAACCATTACTTTTGTTAGAAATTTTACTGTTTGTATGATGCACTCTAACCTTGATGATTCGCATGATTTTCTGCGCACATTTTTACATTGGTTGCCAATCACACAAATCATTCATTCGTCCGAAAAAATAACCTATAAAATTACAAATTAATTGGTTTTTTATTAATTAGTACAAAATTAATGAATATAATATAATACAATTTATTTTAACTTATTAATAAATAACCTCATTCAATTTATGTTCATTCCAATTTTCATAACTTTTTGCCTATATAAACCTTGTTTTTTTCACTCTCAAGTAAGAGTCTCAGTAAGGAGGGGTTTTATTGTTTTTCGGTAAGATTTGTAAGCTGTATATAATAAACTAGAAATAAATAAAATAACATTTAAAAATGATATAAACATATCAGCTTTTCTAAAAGATTCATGTGAAGACCATTTATTTACGGGGTATTGGAAAATATCCAATATGTCAAGAGTTATCACAGTGAATCTAAATTCATGTGTGACAAATGAGATTCTAAATTTAAATTCGTTTCTGGCTTTGGTGTAATCTTGACAATATTTATATTAGACGTAGAAAATTTGTCAAGTCAGATCGACGTTTCGAGATATAATAGGCATAAAATACCATAATCTAAACCCATAATCTAAAACCCACTATTTGAACTTTAAAAAAGTTATGGATTCAACCAAAAATTTGGCTTGTGGCAATATACGTATATATGTACCATAGCGAAAAAAAAATTTACAAAATTTGAAGTATTTTAGAATTTAGCCTGTGGCGTTCCTCTTATTTGTTTAGAAAATTTAGTATTTTTGAAGAATAGATTTCTACTTTTATGAGTGATATATACATCCAAGAGTCTACTTTTTATTCTACCTTTAGCAATGCTAAACTGAGATCGAGAATTTTGTTATACGGTATTAAAAATAATGTAAAATTAAAATTTAATGGATTTTTCACAACAATCTAAAATTTACAAACCAAATATAGTCAATAATCATCAAATTCATTGATTTGCCTTTGAATCGGGTTTCAAATGTTTTCAAATTTTGATGAAAGCGTTCACCATGCTCATCTGATATAAGATGAGAAACTGGTAATCGATCATAATGGCATTGCAACAGGTGCACTTTAAAACTTATCAAACGGCATATTTTAGAATACGAATTAAGCAAATATTCTATGTATCTTTTAAAATTTGGAAATTTGTCTTTACCTAATTAAAATTTTAGATTTTTATATGAAATTAATAACCTAATACAAAGTTAACGACATACTTAAATCACCTCCATGCATTTAATTCATCAGGACATAGACTGTTTTCAAATGTTTTAGACATAAAAAGTTGTTTGATTTCTGGTCCATTTAATACTCCTGCCAACAGTTTCATTTTTGATAAACGTGGCAGAGCATTTGTTAAAGTAATATGTGGTTGAGAAGGGTCGAGAGATCTCTTTCTTAAACATTTTAAAAACTGTGAGCATAATTCGATTTTTAAGTGTAATGGAGGTAACAATATCCTATCAAATTTAATCAGAGCAA
>LWCA01000933.1:0-15021 GCA_001642005.1 Intoshia linei | reverse complement strand
AGAAAATTACAAACTTAAAATGTTAATGTGTCAAGGTTAACTGTTAATCGTAGAATATTGGAGGCAGCTTACAGATCTTACTGAAAAACAAGAAAACCCCTCCTTAGTGAGAGAAGAAAAAAATCAAGGTGTTTATGGGAAAAAAGTCATGAAAATTGGAATGAACATAAATGGAATGAGCTTATTTATTAAGTATAAATTTATTTAATAAGTTAAAATAAATTGTATTATATTATATTCATTAATTTTGTACTAATTAATAAAAAACCACCTAATTTGTAATTTTTTCGGACGAATCAATGATTTGTGTGATAGGCAACTAATGTAAAAATGTGCGCAGAAGATCATGCGAATCATCAAGGCCAGAATGCATCATACAAACAGTAAAATTATCCAACAAAAGTAATGGTTTGGGGCTATATCTTCTGTGGGAATGGGTGAATTACAGATTTTTGAAGGTATGAGTATTTTTTTGATGAAATGACACAACGACACATTGATTAAGAGCATATATTCCAACATGATTCTGCTCCATGTTACAAAGCTAAATTTGTAACTTCATATTTCCAAAATGAAGGGATTACCGTTCTTGAATGACCCGTAAATTCCTCAAATATGAACCCAATCGAAAATGTGTGGGCACAATTGAAAGAGGAAGTTCATACAATTCTCCTAATTTGAAAAGACTGTATTAATAGTATGTCACGGAGAATTATGCCTCTCATACATGCTAAATGAGGTGTTACAAAATATTATTTAATTTCATCTACTCATTAGTGAATTAGTAACCACAGAATATGTAAAAAGCAATTATTATAACTTTATGATCAACACTGTATGTGGTCTTGATTATTTAAAAAACAATAGTTTTTTCCAGTGTTTCAACCTCAGAAATTTACATTTTCAGGAAAAAAACTTACCAAAGGATATTTACTTTAATTTTGTAAGGTCCTTGGAGTTTTAAGTTTACGAACCATTGTTACATATCAATGTTAATTTATTACTTAAATATGCAAGTGCAATTCCTGAAGCGATTCCAGCATTAGAGTGATTGATACTATCATTTCTACCTCTTATTGAACCAGATACATTGGCGGTACTAGAATAAACGTACCCTAGAAATGCTAAAAGCAGTGTAAAGGTATATATTCTGTATTACCTGCTGGAATAGTAATTTTTTTGAAACGTCCTTTTATAATCTTCCAATTCAATGTGGTTAAATTAATGGTAGAAATAAGGTCCAGATAGGTAAATACTATGATGTGTAAATGAAATTTATATCAACACTGATTTTACCTGCTCCGATTGTAGTTGTAGATAGAGTAGTTCTGAATACTTTGTACAATGAATCTTGTCCATCAGGTGTTGATAGTAAAGGGAAACGAATTAATTTAAATTTAGAATAATTTCGAAAAGTAGAATTATCTTTTTCATTTTCAGACATGTTATAAATAAACTTTATTTATACAAAATTACATTTATTTTCCTATTTTTAGTTTCTGTTTCATATCGATAAGTTTGTCAATATGTGGCTTTAATTGAGATTTGGTAGATTTTTCCAATTTTAATTTTCTAATTAAATCCCCCTAAGAGAAAATGAAAAGCACGCAAATATGTAATACCTGTGTCTGGATATCTTGTTCGATTTGTTGAACTTGTTGTTCAGTCAACTTGATCTATAAAGAATAAAAAATGTATATAGAAAAGAAAATGATACCACATTTGGAACAACTTGTTTATTTGATATAAATTTTTCAATTTTTTCCATGTCCAGTTTTTCAAAAAGGATGACGGGCTAAATTAATACATTAAAAAAATAAACTTTTATGAAACTTTGCTAATTTCGTGACCAACAGATAAATATTGTTTCAATCCAAATGGTTCAGATAAAATATAATCATCCAACTTTAAAAACTTTTTTATTGTTTTGTTTGTATCGGGCATGAAAGGTGACAATAAAACAGAAATGTGGGCAACTACATTTACACATAAACTGCAAGTTTCAAGCGCCAATTGTTTCGTATTTGATGTTTTAACTGTTTCCCAAGGTTTATTTAATTGCATAAATTGATTTCCTAGTCGACTAATACTTAGTACAGATTTGAGGGCTTCTCTAAATTCAGTTTTTTCCATTTTCTCCACATAACGAACGGTTTCAATGTCAATTTTAGATATTAAGTCAATCGAATCATCGGTCAAATTAACATGAGATATTTTACCACCAAAAAAGTTCTTTAGAAAACTGCAAGATCTGTGAACAAAATTTCCAATGTTATTGAGTAATTCGAAATTCGTTTTATGAACTAAATCTTCCCAGGAGAATGTAGAATCATTGGATTCCGGCCGAACTGCTAACAAGTAAAATCTCCATATGTCACTCGGTATGCCAGTTTTTTGGACTTCGTCTCCAAATAAACCCACACCGCGACTTTTTGAAAACTTTTGACCCTCATAGTTTAAATATTCTAAAAATTTGTATAACTGACAATTTACATTGCAGTGTATAGATTCGACCAATTCCGATGCGATTAGTAAACAATCGAGATATTATTTATGAATTACATCATAAGCGTATTTAATTCAATGAATCCGTCGGAAGTGGTCGAACACTTATATTAATAAAATTATACCTGTAGCACACAAATGTGTTACATATGTCCACGCCTCACCGGTACCTAATAAACTGCAAGGAAACATAACTGCATGAAAAGGAACATTATCTTTACCAATAAATTGATAATATTCCACCTAATATATAATATAAATCAGAAGTTCTAAATTTTTTCAACTCTGGATTCCTTCAAAATTTTTGTATTTATTATGGACTCAACCGTCAAATCATAAATGTTTATAAAGTATAAATAAATTTGTAAATAAAAATTTTCTGGGTTTATTTAGATCCTGGTGGGCCATCAAGTAAGAAGCACGGCAACATTGGTTCTAACTGAATTTGAAATCAAATCTATTTACTTGACAATAATAAAAAATTTTTATAAAATCTAAAATTATTTTGTGGAAAACGTGGTCCACATGGATCACGTTAAAAATAGCTGATGTAAATACTTTAATATATCTTAATATACAAGTAAAAAATTTAATTTAAATTTATAAGATATTTTTCTCAATAATCAACAATGAATGTAAATAGAAATAATTACCTCGTCAGGATTCTTCCACCACTTTTCCCATTGTTTAGTATATTCAGCAGTAAAAGATATATAACCAATAGGTGCGTCAAACCAAACATAAAATACTTTATCTTTATAACCTTCTAACGGTACTGGTGTTCCCCAATGTAAATCTCGGGTGATACATCGAGCTTTTAATTTTTCTTTTAACCAACCCTTGGTTATACCCACCGCATTTTCAGTCCAATTTTTTGAAAAATTACTTTTAGAAACATGATCTTCTAATAAAGGTTGCAATTTATCCAAATCAATAAACAAATGATCAGAAGTCTTTCTAACTGGATCCGATTTGCACATTTTGCATTTAGAATTAATGAGTTCTATAGCGTTCATAAGTTTACCACATTTATCACACTGATCTCCACGAGCGTCCGGAAAATTGCATAAATAACATATACCCTCAATAAATCTATCCGCCAAAAACATTTTACAATTTTGACAGTACATTTGTTCGACCGTTTTAGAACTAATATACCCTTTTTTGTAAAGCGAATTGAAAATATATTGAGAAATTGGCGTTTGTTCTTTACACGTTGTGCGACCAAAATTATCAAATTCAATATTGAACCATTTATACACATCATAGTGTATTTTGTAATACTTGTCACAAATTTCTTTAGGTGTCACATTTGATTTTAATGCAGCTGTTTGTGTGGCTGTACCAAATTCATCAGTTCCACATATGTACCTAATTTGAATAATTTATAAAATTTAAACGTAAAAATACAGTGTATTGTGTCCTCTCAATTTACAATATTTAGAAAAAACATCACCACTGAGTACAGACCCTATAATATTTCCTAAATGAGGTATATTGTTAACGTAGGGTAATGCAGATGTAATTAAAACATTATTTTGACCTTTTATAGGAAGTCTAAAAAGTAAGTAAATTCTTAATTATATAGATTTACACTGGATTTAAGGCCTTGGCGCGTATTTTTAAATTGTGCTTTACCCATGGTAAATTTAGCATATATTTAGACAACTTAAAGAAAATTTTGAGTTTTGAGAATTAATATGAACGATATTTAGTTACAATTTTCACCAGACATTTTGTAAATTATAAAATACAAACAAATAAATACATAATTTTGTCTAATAATTTTGAATGTAAGGTTATAACTACTTTTTTGTAATGAAAATAATTTTTTGTAACAAATTGCATGAGTAGATTTATTTGTAAGGCGAATTATTTTGTTTAAATCAAAGAGAATTTTACATATTCTCAAAGCTGGGAATTTAGCAAATATTTTTATTTTGAAAAGTTCCTTACTAAATGTGCATAGCCGGGACATGATGGCTCATCCATCAATTGTTTGTATACTTTGAAGTATATTTTTCGTCGGTATAGACACAATTTGAAACGAATTTTGTTAATGTCTTTCCTAAAAGGTGTTAAGTTGAATTTAGAGATAAGAAAATTAACCACATCCATACCAAAACATGAAAGTAAATGGCCTCTACACCGTAAAAATCAAAGACAAAGTAAAAAACCAAAATGGTTACCAAGAAGCAAGAGTAAATTTTTCAAAGTCAGACAACCCACGCCTATTGTCCCCGAAGAATTTGAAAGACTATTAAAACTTAACCGGGAGTATAAAATAGAAATGCGTTCAATAGTGTAATTTTAATCTAATAAATTACTGAATGTTTAGTAAATATCTACAACATGAAAATATTGATTCGGCTCTAAAAAAAGAAACCACTGACTACTTGGATGATAAAATTGATGAAATTGACGCCTGGAACAAAGAAATTAAACCCCATAGGTAAAAATTTCATATTAATCATTAGCTAAAAATTAATTGAAGTAATTAGAGAAAAATTTATCAAAAATTGTGAATTGGACCAAAAATTAATATACAACGAGGATGCAAATGGATTGATAGAAGCAAATAATAAAATGATTACCGAATTAAACCAAAAAGTGGAAAAATTGCAGGTATAATTACCAATTATGATACTGATTGGTTTTAGATTGAAGTAAAAGGTTACATTGACGAGATAAACTTGGATGACGAAATCGAAAAATCACTGGAAATACTAATAGATTATGATTTTTGTATTGACAAGAATGGACAAATGTATCGTGAAGAAAATGAAAAATTAGTTAAAATGTTAAAAGATGTATAGAAATTGTTTATAAATTTATAGTTCATTATGAATATGTTCCGAATTTTGATTATTTTTTTTTGTTTTTTCATTATGATTAAAATGTGGTTTCTTGATAAAAATTCCTTCAGCAGCTTTCCATTGACTTTTTTTGCTATTGTCAAATTTCCCCGAAACTTCGTATTGGCCTTGGATAGGATGAGAATATATTTGACCATTTACGACCAGATATCTATATATTAAATAGAAAATAAAATGTCAAACCTGTTGGTGTTTGAATGTTTAAATTTGACGGAGTCATCTCTATCCCAAAACATTTTTTTGGATATACATTCCACTATAAAATTGTCATCTAATTGAAATAAAGATACTCAATATTGACTGTTACCTGAATTTATTTTTTTGTCAGAATCAAAAGCAGAAATCTCGTAATTGCTTGATAAAGGCGATAGAAAATTATGACTATGGAGTTTCTTTTTGGTAGATACATGTAATAAATTAATGGTATCGCCGCATTTAACGTTGAGTCTATAAAATAATACAATGATATATACGGAAAAACAATTACTCGTCATTTTTAATATTCGGAGGTGTCATTACTTTCCAATAACTGTTATGATCGTCAGATTCAGAAATAGCCGTAACGGACTAATTAAAATCAAATTCATGTTAGATTAATAAATACTTGTTGACCACTTCCAGTTCCACCGTATTTTACTTCATGCGAATGTAATCTCACTTCATAATACAAGTTTATCAATTTCAAAACAGACCCATATGTGATATCGTTACATTTAAAATTCTTGAAGAGTAAAACTAAATAAAGCTATTATACAAGAAGTTAAATGAAAGTTACAAAAATATATTAATTGGACTATTACATTCATTCTTTTCAGAACACGTAAACTTTAATATAGATCACCATTGATACATCTCTATTAGAAACCAATTTAAACTGATAAAATAAACATTTTGATTTTATAAATTGTAATGACTAAAATAGTAAAAAAGAAAAAAAAGGTTGTGAAGGTAATGCACCCACTTAATTATTTATTTGGTAAATTCAGAGAGGAGTTAAAGCTACAAAAATAACCAAGGAAGTTATCCCTCAAGATACAGAAGATGGTTCAGAAATTAATATTTCAGAACCTCTGTTGGATCTGGATTCAACAGAATTAACCTTGGAAGATAACATAGACGAACCTTCAGAATTACCGGAAAAGGTTATACAACCAACAGAAATAACTGAAACTGATTTAACACCCAGCGTTCAAACTGCTTTGGAAATCGAAGTAACAGAGGATGAAATGTAATGTTTATATTAAATATTTGAATAATTTAAATTTAGGCCTGACAATGAAACCACCAAAACTTGTGAAATTACAGAAACCGAGGTACCTATAAATAAATCATGACAATTAAATTCCCTTCATTTTGTAGAATTAATTTTATAATCTCATTTATTTAGCGTATAAAAAAGAGATGTGAGCGATTCAATTTCATTAGCGACAGTGAACGCAAACGGATGCGTTTGGAAAGGTAAATGTAGTAATAAATTTTGAATCATCTATGGCAGGCATTATTTTACATTAAAATTTAAATCGTTAAGTCCATATTTTGGTGTTTGTTGGTTTAAAACTTTAAAGTCTATCTTATACAGTGAGAAATTGTACGAAATAACTTTAAATTTAGTTCATATGTCACATTACGTTATTAACGATTTTAAAATGGTTTCTATCTTTTGATTATTAAATCCCCTTTTTAATGATTGCCTTCTTAGTCCATTTCATGTCTATGATGTGATATAATATTTTGATTTTATTGACATATATATTTTAGATTTGGAGGCACAAATAATGTTGCTGTTGTAGGAAATACGGCAAGTCTTATTTTATCTAGATAATTTTTTTTAGAATATTGATCTTCTTAAAAAAAGGGCTGAACGTTTTGGAGTAGTAACTTCACCTGTATTAATAAAAGAAATCGACGAAGAAAAGTTAAAAAAAAGACGTGAAAAGTATGGACTCACCGAAAAACTATCTATTGATGTAAAATTAGATAATTTATAATATATTATTTTTTAGCAAAAAAAAATAGATAGAATGAAACGTTTTTCGAATACTGGAACCAAAGATAGTACAGTAGAAACATGATGTATTTAGTTATATTGTATACAGATTTATATATAAATATTTACAGGCTGTACAGAGCCCCAATTATCTCCGATACAAATTTTAACTAGTGGTTTAACGGTTAAAGGGACAGAATTTTCCATTATAGATTTAATTTTTACTATGGATTTTTCAATATTTGTTGTATTCATTTCAAAAACTAATTCATCGTGAACCTGAAACAACATTTTAATATCCAACATATCTTGTTTAATAGTGTCGTGTATTTTGAGCATAGCTATCTTGACGATATCAGAAGCGGAAGATTGTATTTTGCTATTGAAAATTTGACGTTCACTGTGCTCTTTAGAGTGTATATTATTATCAAATAGATTGCTTATTTTTGATCTGCGACCCGCTAATGATACAACGAGTCCTTCGTTTTCCAAAGCTGTTTTTATTAATACTTTCTTATATATAAAAATATGTGGGTATTTTGCTTCGAAATGAGAAATATATTCATTTGCAGATTCAACAGAACATTCTAATATAGATGCTAGTTTATTGACACCACATCCATAAATGAGCGAGTATATCATCTAAGAATGAAAAATAAATTATAATTAAATAAATAATACTGTTTTTGTGTTATTTCTTTGAGCATCGTTGACTTGGTCTATTTGGATAGAGTATATTGTTGCTGCAATGGATTTAAACACATCATGTTTATTCTTAATATCATTTACTAAAGTTTCGTCTTTACAGAAATGTGCCAAAACCCTTAATTCTAATTGCTTGTAATCCATTGTAACAATTTTATAATCTAAAATAATATGTAATGGATTTAAATGTGAATTATACCATTATCTGCTACAATCAATGTTCGCGGCGAACAGAAAAATTTTAAATGTTTGTTGTTTTCCATATACTCAATTTCAAAGGCTTTTTGGACATTTTGAAGGTTTATATTTTGTATATAAATACGCCCATTAATGTTTTGAACAGAATAGTTTGTATATAAATGTAAAAAGTTTTCTTTTGAAATATTTTTTATTGGGTTTAAAAATTTATCCAACAGTTCAGTAATGGATCTGTAGCTCATGATTATTTTTGGTAGAGGGTGTACTTTTGATAAAATGATTAAATTTTCTTTAGACGTGGAAATTAGTTTGTTTTTACAAATCTTGCCCTTTAAATCAACATCAAATGAGTTAAATAATTTAGTGTTGAGGTTTAAATCATTGTAAAGAATCTAAAAATTAGTAACAATCAAAGAATAATTACATTAGACAATTCTTGAGTGTTATTTATGTTGAATGGTTTCCCTACTAATTTAAATGCTTCCGATAAAAGACATGTTCGAATATAATTAACCTTTTCAGCTAGTATGTTACCTTTCTCCAACATGATTTCTAAAAATAAAATCAAACTTTGGTTAAATAAATTTACTTATTCCAATATCCTCCATGTTGCAGTAAACGGGAAGTAAATTAGTTTCTAGGTTCAATATACTCTTCCTTATTAAAGAAAATTTTGAGCAACAATTTACGAATAAATAGAATAGCAGTTGAACTTTTTCATAGATTTTAGTCATATGAATAAAAAGATTTTCTAAAATTTAAAAAATGAAAGACCGGATTATTTACGATAAAACTAACCTGAAAGAAGGAAAGCTCCGACAGTGTGAAAGTTTTCAATTGTTCTGTTCGTATCAACCAGCCACGTCATTGTGTAAATACAATAAATAATTAAGTTATTTGAAAGTGAAATGCCACATCTACAAAGTATTTTTGAAAATTTTCTATAATCTGAAAAAATCCAGATACACCTATCTTCTTTTTCTTTTTGACATTTATTACAAAAAGTTTTTAAAAAAGATACAAAATCATTCCATTTAAAATTGTCGCATTTAAATTTATAAATTTCATTGTTCTCCAACATAATTTCGAAGCATAGCACTTTCAAATCATTACAAGATTCCGTTTCAGATTCTTTTTTTTTATATTTTATAAAGACGTCCAAATATATACTAACAACTGTGGACATGCAGACTTTGTGTTCAAAATTTAAAGAATATTTTTGACAATTGAATTGAGAAAAACTTACAGGAATAATATTGTTCTTATCAAGATTAGAGTAGCGTTGAATATATTGCCTAGATAGTTTAATTTTATACCTTTCTTGGTTCAAAAAAGTATTTTTGCAATTTATTTTGATATCTTTATTTTTTTTTTCATCTAAAATTTTTTTCACGTTAACTGTGTAATTAGATTTTTCTTCAATAGAGCAATCTGTCAAAAATTTCACATTATTTGATGAATGAAATTGTGATTTTTCCAATTCCTTACAAAAATCATCATCCAGTAACATTTGTTTGATTATTTCGTCAGTTAAGCAATCCCCTAATAAAATCTTGAAATCTATTTTATCTGTGTAAATACTTTTCAGTTTTATTAAGCTATGATCAACGTGATTTAGTTTTGGGTTTTGGGTTTTAGTTTCTATATTTGAATCCTCAGAAAATGATAAATAAGATTCGAATTTTACAGGACTGTTTACTGAATTATCTAAACTCATAGAAATGTTTGTTTCGCTAATAGATTTTAAATTGTCTGTATTCAGAATTGGAGATAAATTGATAGTTGTATCATTAAATGAAATTGAATTAAAAGATTCTAATTTTGTATGTTCTAAATTTGAGTTTTCAATTGAAATGTTTACATCTGATTCGAATAATATTGAATTATTTGAATCTGAATCAGATAAAATCGTTTCATTTTCTACTTGTTGAACCATTTTACTTAATTGAGTACTTAAAAACTCATTGTCATAAGATGATAATTCGTGAACAGTTTTCACTTGTGAGTCAATTTTGATTGATACTTTTCTTAAGGTATCAATGTTAACAGATAGCCCCAAATTTTTAAAGTCATTTGTCAATACGTCTTTGGCCTCATTTATGATAAAAGATGCAGCTTCAAGACACGTAAGTTCAACTACGCCACCATCCAATGAGTTTCCAAATAATCGCTTATTCGAATTTCTAAATTTGAATAATAAATGTAGTGTTAAATAGTTATAAACCCGACATATTTGCTACTGTCAAACTCTTCACTATTCTCCAACATTTCAGCCAATTTTTGCACTGAACACCCAACGTATAACATGGCGACAGTCTTAAATCCACTATTGTAAATCGTCCTAGCGGAAAATCGATTTATTAATGAAATTCTGACGATATCGACTAATTCTTGCCCAACTCCACAGCCCAATCGTATTTGAAAACTACTCAACAAACCTTCCAATCGGTTCCATTTTAAACGATTGCAAAATATCGTAATCATACCTATGTTATATTACTAAAATAATTTCTAATCAAACCTGCATAAACAGATGTTTGGTTTTGTAATGATTGTAAAAGTCCACGATTTATCTGGAATTTTTGGGAAATGTGATAAAGAGGTTTTTCCTTCAAAATATCCATCATTGCTAAAGAAATGAAAAATTTTTTGCAAATATTGGTAAAGTTTTTCCCAAGTCCCGATCCACCAGACGATAGTTTAATCATATGGTATTCCTTAATTCCCAATATACAAGATACTTCAGTAACATCTTTTGGAGCATCATACCAAATATCATACATTAATTTCCAATTTGGTTGACTCCACGAAAAGACAATATTACGAGGTACAATCTATAAAATACAAAATATAAATAAGTAATAATTACCAAATAAATAAGATGCAATTCATTTTCGAGAAAAAAGCTTTTTCGGGCTAAACATAACATTTTAAAAACTTCCAATGATTCTTCTGTTCCGAGACCAGAAAAAACTGCAGCATGCGCTAACAAAGTTGGTTTAATTTCTAAAATTTAATTATATAAATATACGGATGAAAACCGTTTTCAGTGTAAATTAAAAAATTCTTTAAGACTAAATAATCCAATGTATTTCTGCACAAATTTATAGATATCCCTTTATCTAAATTTGAGCACGTTAACATTGATTCTATGTAAAGTAATGCATCTTTTTCGGTTTTAGCAATATTGGAGACGAATATCTAAATAAATAACTCAGGGACATCAAACATGCAACTATCTGACCAATTTTACAACTTAATTAAAATTGATTTTGATGGAGACTAAACAGTAGTTTCAACTGTTGCAGTTACCCAATCCACCTCTTTCATTCTGTTAGAGCAAAGGAATCATAAATTTTGGTTCATCGAACCCCATTTTTTGTATCTATCCACAACTTAATTTTTAATATCAAATTAAAAAATAATATAGGCAGTGGTTTACAAATTTTCTAGTACATATCTTTCCTAAGAAAAATTATTTTGTAATGGATTAAAGATGCAGAATACAATATTATCAGAAAAAATTTGATTGTAAAAAAATGTCACGCTACCAATTGTGGTGAAGACTGGCGTAGCGTCGCATTTTCCAATTTAATTGTTAAATATAAAATATACCTCCAATAATATTCTAGAAACAATAAAATTGATACTTCCCTCGGTTAAACTGATGACAGACTTGACTGGATTAGGATCAGAAGTAATAATTTTTTCAGCCATTTCAAATTCAGTTTTATTTTTACAAATTAATATACTTTCACCTAACAACAAACAATGAAAAACTATAAAACTGTATGATACCAAACAAATCAATTCCTTTACGACCTGCTCTTCCAGCCATTTGTCTATAAATAACGTTGTCTAACATTTTTTTATAAAAGATTGGGGTTATAATAATGGAACGTTGACAGGGTAAATTTACACCACTGGATAGTGTTGAAGTACAGAATATAACTTTTAATATATTTGACTTAAATGCATTTTCGATACGATCTCGTTCTTCCATAGTCAAACCTGCATGATGATAACTAACGCACCCATAAAGTGCCATAACCAAATTTTTATCATAGTCTGTATCCTCTGTAAATTCTTTGATCAACATTTGTAATTTATCATCATTTAGAAATTTAGAACAGGCATCTAAAAACGGATACATTAATCAACTTAAATTTAATTAATACGTCGTTTGCAAACAAGAGTTCTGCAATTTTAAACTTCGTGAGGCAAAACTCTACTGTGGACGCGTAAAAATTATAATTAATATTTACCAGATTCAGTCGAATTTGTTTTTATGAAGGTTCCAATCATAACAGCTAATTTTTCACACATGATTTTAGTAGGACAAAAAACTAAAACTCCTCCTCCAGTAAGTATAGTTTCCATTATAACCAAAATTAAGTCAATACTGGCTTTTGAGTATGGAATTGTTTTTGATTTTATACATTCAGAGAAAAAGTCTCGACTCTCAATTTTTCGGATTTTCGTTAAAATGTTATCATAGAAAAAATTTTCATATAAGATCATTTCTTTTAGAATTATAGGCCTGTAGTCTGTTGTAAAAACTCTAGCATCTAACCATTTTGACAAATACTCTGGATTTGGCAATGTGGCACTCATTAAAATTATTTGTATGTTTGTTGTTCTGCAAAAATATATTAATACTGCATTTTAATAATTATTAGATTGGTAATTTATATAAAAAATATTTATAAACCTTTTTCTGTTGAAAAACATTATTTTTGTTAAAAGTAGTTCAATTATATAGCCACGATGACTATCGGAAATTAAATGGACTTCATCGACAATGATTAATCCTATTTTGTTCAAATTTTCTTCAATTATCAATCTATTAACTAGATTGTTTGCTTTTTCGATACTACATACAGCAATATCAACATTTTTGAATCCTCCAATCGGTGATCTAATGCCCATATAGCCGTCAACTTTAATAGACTCATCTTTAAGCAAATCAGAAATAGACAAAATTTTTTCACGTACCACGGCTATGAATGGTTGAATGATGATGCACTTTTTTTTAGTTTCAAAAAATCTTTTAATCATAATCATTTCCGCTACAAATGTTTTTCCAGCACTAGTAGGTGCTGTATAAATCAAATTTTCTCCAGCTAAAATTATAATTATAAAAAAATTAATTGGTTATACAAACATAAAACGTTTCCGGTTTGAAGACAATCAGCCTGCCATTTAAACATTTTTTCCATTCCTTTATTTTTATAATTTCGTACAACACTTTTAGGAATTTCCCAGTCTACTAAGTTCAATGACAAGTTATCTAAATTTAACATTAAATAAAAATCATTTTATTTTACCTTTTTTTACATTTTCAGTTTTCACCTTGTAATTAATGAAATATTCTTCAATGTTTTTAGATTTATTACGCTTATACATATCGAAAGTTTATCAATTATCAATTCAAACATCGAGCATAAGTGGTACATTCCATAGTAATGAATGCGAAAATTCCGTTAGTTACATAGACGGTAAATGTAAATTACTGTTATTGTGTTGTAACTTATAAATGTAAGTGTGAATGAAACGTAAAACTTATACGGTACAAGGATGGGAACTAAATTTTATTTCGGATGACGTGATTTCACGTGTATGATGCATCGATATGTTTGTCAATCTGTATAAAACATAGTCCAATATACTGTGCATATAACTTATTCCAGATAGCATTTTATCATCAGCGTTTATCAACCTGTTGGCTCTAGGCTGGGATAGAATAGTAAAATGTAACTAAATAAACACCCATATAAAATTTACTGTTTTATTATAATTATATATGAGAATAATTGTCCTAATAACCAAAAATATGGAAATTTGTTCAGTACGGTATATGACCTTGTTATAAGATAACGTATCAACGTATTCAGGGTTGTTCGATTAATGTAAAATGGTGCCAACCTTTCTATTATAAATTAAATTTTTACCGGCCAGTAAAAAATGCTTCCATTGACTATTCTATACATTGTGAAAGAAATATAAATACACCGTGTGTATGATGAATATGATTTGGTTAATTCATCATAATTTGAATGAATTCATCTATAAGTTTGTTTTTAAAAGATTAAATATAAATGTTTACTTATGAATTCATAACCGATGTTCGGAGATTTGTCCATGCTTCCTAATTTCGCATCCATGTATAGCCGTAATAATCGATCTAGTATGTGTCGCTGACATCCAAAATATGGAATACTTCCAATAACATTTTTTTGTAATTTTCAAATTATCTCATTACCCCGTATTTACAGAATATGTGTCAGATATTACAATTTTAATATTATCTTGAATGGAATATCTTTCAATTATTTTTTTATAGCTAAATAAATAGTTTCTGCTTTACCGTTTGGTAGATATACAACTCCAATTGCTAATCCTGTTTTCATGTTTTCGGATTCAAAGCATACTACTTGCATTTCCATTCCATCCACCCGCTTTCCAGATTGAAACATGACTTGGCGTTTCATTTCTTAATTCAGCGATAACACCAACCGATTTTCGTGATTACAATTTAATTTTTCTGGAAGTATTTACTCCTTCTGATGAGGATGAATAATGCTTTTTAATAATTGACTCATCATATGACTCATCGGCGGAGACGTCACTTTCAAAATAACTGTCAGTGATCGTCCGAAAATCGAAATTTTTAGGTACCAGCACATTTTTTGAATGATGAGGAGGTTGTAAGTTTTCAATGTGAGATGTACAATGTCCCATACCATTCTC
>LWCA01001306.1:0-10113 GCA_001642005.1 Intoshia linei | reverse complement strand
TTATTTATTAAATATAATTTTTTTAAATTTTAAATTGTCTAGGGTGTTCGGCGACACCTTGCACACTATGACGCTACGTCACTGGTAAATATATAATACATAATTAAAAGTTTACTATGATTCAAAAATATTATAAAAATTGGCATTACTAACTAAAAAATACATTTATATTATACCTTTGTATTGTAGACGATAATGGGTATAATAAACGTGTCCAGCGATGTATAAAATACATTTTTTGAACGGATAACCCAATATAAATGATTAATGTTTGACGATTACATAAAAAAATGGCGATTTGTTGATAGATATAAAGTAAACATGTTTTCTAGTAATTAAGATAATTTACCAACTATTAAAATGTATTAATATGTTTAATTGGTATATAATAATTTATTATACGTTGTATTTGATAATTACTTTCTTTAAAATAAAATATACATATTCATATTAATTATATTATCACGTTTTATATTATTATTGCAAATTACAATCATACCCTCTAAGTATAATATTAAAATACATGTATTTCATTGATAATTTTTTCATTATATTTTCGTTACTTTCTAAAATAATAATACATTTATTCGACTTATTGTACGTTATTAAACATTTATTAATTGTATCTTATTTAATTACTTTCTGCGATAATGTATTAACAAGATAAATAGCAAGAATAATGTATACACCCGTCATATGTAATATAAATTATCTTAGTTATTTTATAAATTTTACACACAACGGGTTTCTATTTCTTTTTATGAACTATTCCAATATAATTATTTATATTTATAAAAATTAACCCACTGAAATTTATGTAATTGTATTATAGTACAATCATCAATCATCAAATGTAGAAAAATTTAATAATAGTTATCATAAATTATTACAATCTAATATGTAATTTTATTATAAAAATATACTATAATTAAAAAAGTGTACATAAACTAAAAAAATACCAATAAAGTCATCTAAAATTTAACTTTTATTATTTAATGAAACAGAGATAAACATGCATTAAGACTTTTACCATAATCATCTAAATTAATATAATTTTCATAGATATGGACACGTTTTCATTGGCATATTTGTTGAATATATATAAATACCCGGTTTATCTACAATATAATCAATCAATTTGAAAGTCATTAATTATATATTAAATTTTACATTTTAATAAATGTAGATGTGTGATTGTATTAAAAATACTTTCAGTTATCCTGAATATACAATAAATATATGTATCAATAAAGTGTCAAAAATTATCATGTTCACTGTTGGATAGGGTACACTATAAAATAATAAATTTTACTACTTCCAGATCATTTAATCTTATGAAATGTTATTTTATCATTTGTAAGTTCATTAATATTCCCAGGTTATAATTCTAATTTTTTAATACATAGCATAATCAATATCAGATACTCGTCAGACAAGAAAATAATACTTATCACACCCTTTTAATTCAATTTTTTTTAAATTTCATTTTAATAACAATTTTTATATCATTTTTTAATTTATTAGACAGAATGTGTGTATAATATTAAAAATAAAATTAAAACAGTCATTTCCTAAAAATTATAATAAATAGCATAAATTCCAGATAAAATACAATTATAAAAACTTATTTTTTAATTTTCAATGTGATAATTTTTTAGACAAACTATTGTTAATTCAGTACCAATTTAATAAATACTTAAAAATAACAATTATGTATCAATAATTAACTGAATTTTCAATTTATAAACATTTCACTCGAATTTTACCAATATTGCAAAGGATTGTAATATAAATATGATATTAACAAAGTTGTTGTAGTTTCTTATTTAAATTTTAATGTTTTAAATGTTTTGAAAATGAGAATTTAAGATTAAAAAATTGCGTAGTAATGAAAAAAATTCCGAATAATGAATTATATAGATTTTCACCCATATTTCATATCCATTTCAAAAAAAAAAATTGGGCTTTTTGATCCGTAAGATGTGAGTTTGAAAGGTTGAAATTTATTTTGCTAACAGTCCCGGAAAAATCTGTAATTGAAATCTGACCTTTATAAAATTCTAAGACTGGTAGTTATTGAAATAAACGATAACACACACACACACAAACAAATATTGCGTAGCATATTATACAAGTAAGGATAATACCTTCATTTTGATTATCTGTAACAAATATTATTAATTAATGTATTGATATATAATATATTCTATATAGTTTAATAAAAATAATTATTATTAATAATGATCGACAAACGATATGTAAACCAATTAAAAATTAAAATTGTTACTTACCACCAATGGCTACTCTACCTCAGAAACGTACTAATTATCTCTAGTAAACGCTACAGTAGAACTGTATTTTGGGTCAATTTAAATTAACTAATTAAAAATTTTGTATTGTCTGCTGTACACAGGGATTAAAATTAATTGATAAAAATTATTGAAAATAAAATCAATTAATTGTTTGTTCAAAAATGAAAAAATATTTTCAAATAAAATTAAAACGTTAAAAATTATCAAAATTTATTCGTTTTATCTTACATGTTAAACAATATGGATCACATTTACAAAATTAAATTAATTTGATTAATTTAATATTTATCATTTTAATATTAAATACTTATAGATAAATAAGAACTTAAATAATAACACATGTTAATATATATTTTATTAATAGAATATTACATTTAGCTAATATATTCAAATTAAAATATTTAAATACTATGTATATTAAACTTTATGAATATTACAATCTACATTACATATTAAAAATTGTTATTTTACAGTAGTAGTAGTATAATAGTAGTATAACTATAATTCTTTATATATTATTATATAGTGCATTATGTAAAAAGAAAAATTTTACTCACTAAATTAATTTATTTGAAAGTAAAACCATTCAGTAAATATAATATAAATGTATTGTAGTTACAATAAATGCATGATTAATTGGTTATCCAGCAGCAAAGTGAATAATTATTTGTGTAGAAACATTATTCAGTATTTATATATTATTGTCATAACATAATAACAGCGTTTGCAATTAATTTTAGTTTTTTTCATTTAATTAACATATATGTATTAATAATATTTTGTAATTTAGTCTAGGTTTATCATCAGAACTCGCAGATATTGCTTTCGCATAGTATGGTAAGTAGAGAATGTATAAAAATCATTCTTAGATCAAAATAAAATAATGAAATCTATTAAATGAAATTAAATGATTTTTAATTACATGTATTATTAAAAACTAACAATTCAACAATTGTATCAAAATAATTTCATTATTTTTTCATGATTCGTGTTCAATGAACCATGTTCATAATTAATAAGTGACTGTATATAAAAACCGATTGCAAACCCTTTATACACATTTTATAAATTCTAAATAATTACAATCTGTAATTAATCATATTAAATTCAATTATAAAGTCTATTTTATTCATTATTAGTCATATTACAAGTGGGTTAAATAAAACATAAAAATTAAATTTAAATATAAATGAAACTATAAATTCATATAAAAATTTAAGAATTGGATCAAATCATTGTCCAAACTATTATTCTGTAATAGTCATATCCGTATATTCCATTTTTTCTTTTGTAGAGTTTCATAAAAATAAACAAATTAAAAATTATTAAGCGGGCCCCTATTATAGACTCAGTATTTACTATTATATGATAATAAATAACGATTTACAATCTATACGTCAATTAAATTTAATAATTAGTTTTTACACAAGTATAAAATTATATTAACAGGAATATAAAATATGGCGAACTAGATCAGTGGTTCTCAACATTTTACTCTCCATTGCCCTTTAGCTATTTTATATTATTCGTGGCCCCTTATAAAATGTATTATTGTGTTTTGCTTTATAAAACTTTAAAAATAGTATAATTATTGATTAGTTAATTATAAAATGATAATTAAAAATATAATCAAATAAACCATCTAATATTTAAATTAAATTGATTTTACGATAATTAGTTGTATAATATATTAGGTACATGATAATTAATATAAATTTTACCAACTATTGATATTGAAATGTACAAATTGTACGGTTATTTAAATATACTTTTTTAATATACTTTGAATTATTTTTTAACTCAATTATGACTGTACTAATTAATATCATCAATAATTACCGACTGCATAAATGGCATGTTACATTTATTAATACAATAATATCACTATCATAAAATGTTTTTCATTTTATACTATAAATTAGAATACCCTCTACAGTTATAATTTTAAGATAATATACATTTATTTAATCGGAAGGGACTACTACCGTAGTACCAGTACTAAAGTCATTTTTACAGTTAAATATATAATATATGTTGATGCAGAATATTATTTCCAATATGTTTCATAACGAAATAAATTTCATAAAAATAAATTATAAACTCAGAAATAAAAAAAAAATATTTTTATGTTGTTAAATTATGTATTATGTGTATTAATTATAATGAATTATAAAAATTTAATATAAATTTTTGATGTAGTACGAAATATTTTATAATGTCAATTTTAGAAATTACATTCTTTCTGTAATTTTTTATGCATGGAAAAAACTGACAAATTTAATAATTACCGGTACCAGTATTTCACACACAGACCTGATCATTGCAATATTTATTATTAAAAATATATTTACTCACTAATCATTGTTGTATTTACAAAATAGTCAAGTATTACATTTCTAGATAAATTTTTTATATTTAAATCAGGGTGGGGAAGCGATCAGTGTGGAAATACCGCTCAGCCAAGCTTATATAATTTAATAAGGCGATTGAAAATAAAATGAAATAGATTATGACAAAAAAATAAAATTTTTGTTATATGCAAATTTAAGTAGAGTCAAACCTTGTTTAACTCGTCGGCTTCTTTTTTTTTTTTTTAAATTTTTAGATACATGTACATCAAAATGGTAGGATTATTTTAATAATGTAGTAGTTAAGTAAGCTTTTTAGTTAAATAAATTGCAATATCATAATATCTTTGAACTTTTTTTAGTTTATAATTATTAATTATACATAAAACTATTTTTATTAAATTATTATACTATTTATTGATACAATAATTAATGACTAAATCGCATAAAACGCAATATTTTTTGTTTATATTAATTAAATTTATTTTATATAAATGTTATATATTTTTTTCTAAATTGCAAAATTATTTAAAATTGTTCATAAGACGACCCCGAATGGTGAATAAATTCGCACTTTCCCCACCTCGTTTTTAAATATAAATGAAAAGTTACTAGCTGTTATCAATATAATAATCAATAAAATCATTTATTATATATATTATTCATAAATTTTTGTTATAGACCGCAGAATCCAAATATTTGAAAAATTTTTGAAAAGTCTTTGAAAAGTCTTTGACAAACTAAACTTTTTTGTAAAGAAATTCCTTACAATAGGTATCGTAGACAAATTTTTTACTGCGTAATATTATTAATGACAATTTTTACTTTCTAAAAGATATTATCACAATATAGTTACTAACTTTCAGTAGAAGTCGCTTATACAAATTTATTTATAATTAAAATTTATGAAATTAGATTCGCTTATAGCAGTAATTCTCAACCTGTGGCCCGCAGGCCATTTTGTAGCTCTTTTTAAATTTTTTGTGGCCGCCGAATATTTTAAATAATTTTAAATTGTTTTTGTCCATGTTTAAAACATTTAATTTAAATTTACTTGTACTAAAGTAAATTTTGAAAGTAGAAAATGAAAAAATTTAAAATATTCAATATATTTATATATTAACTAATTTAGTTAAGTATAAATTACTATAAAATGTCACATCTAAAAAAAACGGTTCAATTTAACGATTCAATAGAAAAACTGATAATAGAAAAAGCCGCCCCCTGGCGTGACAAATGTGCCCTAAAATATTTTATTTAATTTGTATATTAAAATTGCGAAAAATTAAAAAAAAATTCTAGGACCATCGTTTACGTTTTATGTATAATGATCATTCATCATTACTTTATGTATTATTTTTTATGCTAGTAATATCAGTTTAAGTTAGATTATCGGACTTAACGTACATTTGCGAAAACTTGCCCAAAAAGTCGATTTTGATGCAGTTGAACCACTCAACAGTATTTGAATGTTACAACATTGACAAATTTAGTAGAATGGAAACTAGAAAAAAAATATAAATTATTATAAATAGAAATATATTAATAAACTTAGTGTCAAAATTCCAATTTAAATAAATTATATGCGTTTGGGCATCTAATAATTATTTCGCCCCTGGATGAAAATCCTAGATCCGCCACTGCGGTGAAGGCGTGACTTTGCGAGATTAAAAAATTTTTGGAAATAACTAATATTTTTTAAAATTTCTCTACTACATTTTAGTACATTTTAGAATATTATTAATACTATATTAATAGAAAATGTTAATGAATTTATATATTATAGAATTTTTGCTTTTTAAAATTCTAGGGTAAATTGTGGTTTTGGTCGTGAAACTGCCAATTTTTAGTTTTAAATGTATATTACTTTCTTCATCGGAAAAAGAGACTTTTAATTTTTATTAAAAATATATGGGACGGTGATAGTTATCTCAATAAATGATTCAACAGACACACATTTTTACCAACATTTAATTTTATGAGTAAGAATGTTTCATATCTTAACTTTCATCGAGTATTTTAAATAAATAAATGTACCTTCATTTAAAAAAATAGCGTAGTATGATCAGATGTATATCATGATTAAAACTACTGTGTCCCAATATGATCACTACCAGCTACTTCCACTGTATATGCAATGTACAATGTATATCAGCCATTTCAATTAAACGATTAGTTTTTAATTTCTAGATATGTATATTATACATGTCTACTTTAATAGTATAATTATGGACTATAATCTACTTTTTTCTTAGCATATATTGCAATTAGAAAAAAAGTTTCAAAATTATGATACATGCATATATTTTGTATATTATGTTATATATTATAATGTAAATTAAATTTTAAGATCGATCATGGATTTGAGGTTGACTCAGCTGATATTTATTATATGGTATGAAATTGATTATATGCAACTTTAAATTTAATGTGAAGAATAATTTTACTTTCTTAAATTTCATTATTATTTAAATGTTAATTTAAATAATTATTAATCGCATATACCGTCTAATTCATAAAGTAAAAATGTAATAAATAATGAATAACAAAAACATAATGAACTATCTCATTATTCTATGTATCTAAACGTGTATATTTACCGTCTACATCATTTGATTGATTACATTTACTATTTTACATATAATAAATATATTATGATTATAATTTATATATTAACATATATACATATATATACATATGGAGGATATATAAATAATTAATAAATTTACAGTCTATAAAAATTATTTGGTGTTATAATTTGCCTTACGTCACGTAAGTTACGTGTAATAACAGAAATACGATTTTTCCTAATCATTAAGTACCATCTATTATAATTTAATAAATTAATAATTTCTTATCATATTATTATTAATTCTTTTATTGATATATTTTGTCCCATTATTACAATATTACTTACTAAATTAAATTTATATTAATTTGAATTGTATATTTATGTAATAAATATATGTATTATTAGGAAAATTTAATCTTTCGTGGCATATAAATATTAGTGAAAAATGAGAATACATATTTTAAATAAATTTCACAGGTACTTTATAATTTGATAATAAAATAGTTTATCTAAACTCTTACATTATAGTACTTAATCTCCATATTTACATTCATTTATTGTGAACCATATAAACATTATTGTAACAAAAGTGGTCAAATTCAAAGTAATTAGAAAAAATTGATATATAATGATAATTTATTTAATATGTATTACGTACTAAATTTTAATTTTGATAATTTAACAAATTTTTCATTTGACAGATATAGTTAATAACTAATCATTTACAGTCTTTTTAAATTATAATATATAAATTATAATTAATGACTATTATTATAATAATTATTGATATTTTAAATTTGAAAACAAGTTATACCGTCTATATTTTGAAATAAATCATAATTTTATTTAATTTACAAGTTCATTAGTTAATTAATGTATTTATTATAATAAATTATGAATACATTATTTTACATTAAATTAATTATTATTTACATTAAAAATTAATGTTATATTATGGTAATTTGTAAAGGGATCCAATGAAAATGAAAAAATAGATGTTCTAACAGATAATAGAATGCTTTATATCCTTAGGAGGCTTTTCAATAGAGAACTCTGGTCATATTCCCATTGAGTCGGTGAATTCATTGACTACCATTATAAATTACAAAAGTAAAGACAATTTGTTAAAATCTTTTAAAAACCTTACAGTTTACATCTTTTAATATTATTACTTTTTTTGTGTTAAATTTAAAATGTCAATTCAATAGTTTTATAGGATAGCTAGGTTCTATGTGACCAATTGACACCCATCGACTCTAAAAATTTTTTTATGGACTTATTTTTTATTTTCGGATGGCCTCGAACTTAATAGGTTCTGCTCTGTCCTAATTTAATATTATATATTTTGTTAAATTTGGTATTTATATTTATTAACATACTATCTGTTTAATAGATTATAAATTATTATTAATTGATAATTATTAATAATAATTTAAAATTTGCAAATAAAATTTTACAATCTTGAATAAATAAATATCAAAATAGTTAAAAATATAAAAATTAAAAATATTTGTATAAATATTATTTGTTTAGTTATAATGTAAAATATTTACCATCTATTATATTAAAATTTAATCAATACATGTTTAATTAAAATAAAAATTTAATACCATCTATTATTTATTTAGTATAATAATGAAATGTTTATCAAAGTAGATTCAACATTTTTATCGCGTTAAATGTGTATCTACTTTAGATTTTAATTAGTATTATAGTTATTATTTTGCAGATTTATTTACAAATTTAATTTTATAATAAATTAAAATGTAGTTATTCACATTATAATGGATTCACTAGTCTTACATACACATATGTTATTATCTTAAATATCATGATTTAACTTACACTAACTTAACTGTTTTTTTTTACATAAAAATATCCAAAATTAGATATGATTAAAAAATTCAAAAAAAATTATCAACCCATGAAAACTATGATATATAATAATTACAAAAATAAGTATTTGACATACACAACAGTATACCATATTTATAGTGTACAATACTGATTATAATATAGGTAAAATTTGAAACTTTTTTAAATAGTATAGTAAAATAGTTAAATAGTAATTAATGTATTTTACATGATATGTCAAATTTACCAGCTTAATAATGTAAATTTAAAAATTTTTTATATTATAAATGTAATAAGTTATGTTACATATTACATATAACATTATTATATAATACATATTATATAGTATAATATAAATTCAAAATATTAATATAATAAAAAAATATTAAAATATAAATATATATGAAATATGTAATACATGTATATATGTAATATATTTAATTTGTAAGAAAGAAATTGCAACTTTTTTTAAAAATTAAAAATCATGTACTCCCCTGATATTTTTTTTGGCATACATATGAGTTTTATCAATATTTTTCGATATTCTTTCTTTATAATTCTATTTATTTGACCCATACAACAACAACAATATTCCTTGAATAATTGTCCCCGATTCGGGGTCAAAACTATATGTCTGTTGTCCGTAAGTCTGAAATACAATTTAAAAAAATTTTATCAATTTTTTTTTATTTTATAAATGAATTTTAATTTAAAAAAATCAATTAGGGATGATTTTATAATTCATGGTATGTTGGGCTCTGTCCTAATGCACATGTTAATATTAATGGTGAAATTCCGTTAAATTTTTTTGTTATTTTTAAATAACTAATTATTTTGACTGTAATTGATTTTAAAAAAAATTTTTTGATTTGCCTAAGTAGTCATTTTAATTTTAATAATATGAATATTATTTTATTTGATTTAATTTACTATATATTATTAATTACAATCAGCTTTATTAAAATTTTTAATTAATAAATTTTATTTATATTATAAATTATAATAGATAATAATCTTTCTCATTACA
>LWCA01000281.1:8915-34564 GCA_001642005.1 Intoshia linei | reverse complement strand
GAATGTTCTCTAAAGGTAATATTATTTTGTTACACAACAATGCTAGACCTCATAATGCTATAAAGACTAGAAAACATTTAATTGACCTTAATTATGAGGTATTAGATCATCCACCATATTCTCCAGACATTGCTCCTTCTGACTATCACCTTTTTAGATCGATGAGTAACTATTACCATGGAAAAAAATACGATTCAATTGAGCATTTAAAATCTGACATTGATAACTTTTTGACAAATAAAAGCCAGAGTTTTTTTCAAAATGGAATTAAGAAGCTACCGGAACGTTGGAGAAGAATTGTTGAATGCAATGGAGAATATTTTGTAGAATAAAGGTTAATCAAAATTGTTATTGTAGAAGTTTTAATTATAGTTATAAAAACGACATTACTTTGTGAATAACCTAATAATAGTGTAGTGAAATTTTTAAGTTAGATCTTCAACGTGAATTTATTTTTTTGGTATAATAAAAATGTGCCCTCGTCAGAGCTAGGTGCTGTTTGTACGTAGTACATAATACTCAACCTAGTAGAATATATTCAGAATACATGTAATGTATATAAATTTAATTTATAGAAATTGTCATTTGTCCACCAGTAATATATACAAATTATATTGCAACCAAAGGAATACCAAAAAATGTGAGTTTATGCATTCAAAATTGTCACATGCAAGAAAGTGGAGCATTTACCGGAGAAATTAGTGCCAATATGATTAAAGATATTAATGTAAATTGGGTGCTAATTGGCCACTCTGAACGAAGACATAAATTTGGTGAAACGAATCAAGTAAATAATACACATATATGTTGACGTTCAATATATAATTATAATTCAGATGATTGCTAAAAAAGTTAAGCATGCAATTGACAATAAATTGAACATTATATGGTGTATCGGAGAATTACTGGAAGAAAGAGAAAGAAACGAAACTCTAACAATAGTAGACACGCAATTATCTGTAGTTAAAGGTTTTTTGTTAATGGTTATTTTAATACCCATTTTTAAGATGTTATTTCTAATGATGACTGGAAAAATTTGGTGATTGCATATGAACCAGTGTGGGCCATTGGAACCGGAAAAAATGCTGATACTAAAACTGTATATTATAGTATTTTATCAATATTATGTCAAAATAATTACAATTATATTATATAACAGGTCCAAGAAGTGCACCAGTATATTCGGGAATGGTTGACAAAAAATATTTCAAAGTCAATTTCTGATTGTACTAGAATTATTTATGGAGGTTTGCGTTTTTTAAAAATCACCAAAATATGTTATTGTCCAAGCTGCATTCAGTAAAAAAATTCGGGAACTGGTATATACAAAAAATTTGTTTCACGCTTCAGTTTAATAGGTTATAGTGTACACTAAGGATGGCAACATACGTGCGCATAATTTTTTTTTATTTATAGATTTTATTTTTAACTATTTTTATTTTTTAATCCACTGCCATTTTACTAAATACTAACAGTGTAGAATTAATTTTTAATTTGTCCGACCGGTTAAATTATCAGAATCTACCACATCTGATCTAAACTATATGATTGCATCTAACATAGTGGGTTGTTTATATTTTGTATATATTTTATCTAGGATCAGTAACTGCAAAAAATTGTCGTGATTTAGCAAGTGCCAAGGATATTGATGGGTTTCTTGTTGGAGGGGCATCTCTTAAGGAAGAATTTATACAAATAACTAAAAGTTTTGAATAAATACTTACAATCAAACTTGTCTAGAATTTACAGTAGGGCTATTCCAATTTTGACTTTTTTTTTTGAAAAATACAAAAAAGAGATACACATGTATAGACCGAAATCTTCATTTTATATACTTGATATCAATGTAAAAACAATAATTATATATCATTTACTTATATAAAATTGAATCTCTGTGTGTTTTACCGTATTTTTTATAATTATTAAACATTATAATAAATGGAAACCTTAAAAAACTAAATTTTCACGACACAAACCAGATTTTCCTTTTTTAATATATAGAGTAGGGTGTCACACCCATCAAAGAATCAAGGATGGTTAGAGTGCAAATGGTGTATTTTAGGGAAAAACCAATTAATATACAATTTTATTTGACAAAGATATCTACTCGCTGTGCGTTTAACATTTTAAATAAACCATTACAAATCTTATAGTAAGATTAAAATATAACTTTATTTTTTTTTAAAACGGTGTTATAGTGAATTTTCATGGTTTACAGAGTATTATGTTAATCATCGTTTATAACTAAACATCTTAGTTTTTTAATTTTCATTCTAGCTGCCTTAATTCTATTTTTATCAACGATTGAATTTTCAAAATTTTTTTTTCATTTTAAATATATACCCTAAATTTAAGAAATTGAATCGATGATAAAAATCGAACAAAGACAGCTAGAATTAAAATTAAAAAAATATATCTAAATATAACTTTCTTGAAATTATGGTATTTTATTCCTATTATATCTCGAAACGTCGATCTGACTTGATAGATTGACCCACATCATTCGAATCACAAGAACATTATCTACAAAACGATATAGGTTAGAAAAATCTGTTTTGAAATTTTTCGAAAAATGTATTGTGTTATATGCTGTACAAATTAAAAAATGATTTATTTAAACATTTACAAAAATTAATCCTTTGGATTCGTCTTTTTTCAAAAATGTGAAAATATTTTTCAAAACTTCAGAATCATACCTAAAAAACCAAATAATTTATAACAATATGTATATCATCAATACTATAGTTTATATCAGTGTTTCCCAACCTGGGTGATATGGCCCACTAGTGGGCGATTTGACTTTTTTACTGGGCGATGCGAAAATATATATTTTTAATTTTTTTCAACAAATTAAATATTTAATTTTATCAAATAAAAAAAAATTGAATTAAATTGAACGATTAATAATTAAGATTGAATTTATTAAAAGTTCGACAATATAAGTTATCTAACACCAATTATCTGTGTAGTAAGTATGTTGTCTTTTATATTTTAATAAAATTTAGTTATGCCTGCTTCCAAAAAATATGTTCGTGGATATTCTACCGATTATTTAAAATTTGGTTTTAACGAATCTAGTGTTTCGAAACAATTACCGTTCTGTTCGTTGTGTCATAAGACATTGTAAAACGAAGCTATGAAACCATCCTGCCTATTATATCACCTTAAATCACAATATCCAAATAATGTGAATAAGCCAGATACATTTTTTAAAAACGTCTATCAAAAATTTCAGAACCGTTATATTTTAAAAATACATTATTTAAAAACCAGCATATAAAAAATAAAAATGGATTAATGGCATCTTATCGCATGTCTCATCTCATCGCAAGACCAGCAAAGATCATACTGTTGGTGAAAAATTGATTCAGTTCCAAAAAAAATAAATGTATTTATTCGTGCATACAATATATAACGTTAAATTTTGAAATTAAAATTTTATTTTTACTGGGTGATAAAAATAATATATTTAATAAAATGGGCGATAATGCAAAATGAGTTGGGAAACACTGGTTTATATTATGCCGTAATCAGTGTTTCTTAATCGTGGGTTACAATATTTTTGTTGGTCTGGGAAATTTCACGAATTTATTGGAATCATGAAAACAATACTCAATACTGACGTAAAATATAGAAATTTTGGCCCATATAATACTGGTTATAATTTTAATTAGTTGTAACGAAGTTTCTGTTTACATTTATGTAAGATTTTTCGAATAAACCCCCATTATCACATTTAAAGTACTTGCTATCACATCGCTTTTAATTGTTACTACATTGACAATCGTTATTCCATTTTAAATTTAGCTATTATCATATTGGTTGTAATTATTATCATATTGATAGTGAAATGGTATAGACATTATACAATGAGTATAAAATTACCTTTCTTCATTAACCATTTTACGGCACATGTTAATGTAATTTCTTAAAACACAGCAATGCCATTCATTAGTGAATTTTTGAATCCCACTACATTTTTTTGTTTCATTTTTATGCTTTACTAATACATAATTAATTGAACGGGAATTGATGGCATTATCAAATCTACTCCATTTATCCTTATTATCATTAATATTCAATTTTAAATTTACAATTCTTTTTAAAACATCATTCATATCTGTTGTTTTATAATATTTCACATTGTTGACACTTTTTTTATTCTTAGAATGTATTTTCGCTTTTGACAATAATTTGAAATAATTTATTTTGTTTTCATTTGCGCCTACTTTCTGAATATCAACGTTTATATTCTTTTTTACTACTTTTGGTACATTTTTGTTTATTTTCTACATTATGAATTAGATTTTTAAAATTCATCATATAAAATAATATTAGGTCAATTTTTCCACATAATCATGGTAGGGCTGGTTTAAAGGATCACATCAAACCAAATTTTTAGATTTCGTGTTATAAAAATTATTAAAATGCTCATTTTTTCATATTAATATTAATAATATATAACGTTGCAAACCCTTTTACCATAAAAAATTTTACCCTTCGAAAAATGTTTTAAAAATTTACAATTTTAGTATGCATTGATGTACGTAAAATTTCATCGACCTTACACAGTTTATCAATTTTATTGTTTAAATCTTCTTCAGAATCTAAATAAAGTGTAATTAATAATGTATTTATATTATAAATCATAATTCATTTATTAAAAAGTAAATGGTATTGATTATATCCATCAAATTTGGTCATCCAAACGAGGAATTTGCAAAAATTTTCAGTAAAACTTTGCTAATAGGTTTAAATAAAGGTACCAGGGTAGCGTCGGCTTTTTAAGTGATTTAATGACGTTTGACCACCAAAGATATTCATAATTTTTCCAAATAAACAATACGTACCAAGACACATCCACGCGACCTCGTCGAAATTTTGTAAAATTGGGGCCTCATTTTTCCAAATTAAGCATTCAAAAATTATATTCTTGAAAATGATAACTACTGTCTGATAAATATTTGTTAACCTTAAAATATAAATCCAAGAGCATTGGAGATACGGTTAGGGGTATATGACACTACGCATTGTTTGTGAACATTTTTTAGGTTGCCTCGAGCCGAGTAGGTTCATATCTGCGTTCCGGAACCATATGAATAAGATAATTTGTAAATGAACCTGATGAATCACAATTTTTGATTTTTGAATAATTTTCATATTGTTCTTCTCTATTTAAAATATTATTTATTCAAGTATTTGTTATCCTTGGTAAAGATTCTTACTTATATATATATATATAATATTGATATACACATTGTGTATGTTTATCTGTCTGTCTGTAAGCATTTATAGAGAAATCTAACAATGCCAGACATTTCAAAAACACAAATTACAAGTCATACGTGTATGTATGTCTCCGGTTCAGAAAGCAAGATATATTTCAAACAGTAAAATTGCACCTTCACGGTCAAAACCCAAAGTTACTCTTTTTTAAAAATGTAAAGAGAATCTTAAAATTTAAAAAATCATAAATTATGATACAGATTTTAAAATTATGAGCATTATCATAAATTTCAACTACAAAACGTGTATTTTCGCGGCGAAAACCACAAATTACTCATTATTTTGAAAAATAAAAAAAATTATTAAACCTAAAATTTAAATATTCATCCTAGTCTCAAACTGATAGTGTTTAATAAACACTTTTTATACTATTTCAACACTCTGGAAAGTTAAATCTGACTCTAAATAATTAGATTTGACTGCTTCACAATCATTTCTTTATTTAATTGCTCCTTTTGATAAAATGTGGCCAATTTTACAAAATTTCGTGTATTTCACCAAAAAAATAATGGTTTAATAATTTATTATTATAATATAAAAAAAAATAAAATTTTAAGTAAATTTTAAATCTACAAAATTCACCCATAAAGCATTTATTAAAAGTGCACAGTGCGCACATATTTATATGTATTTGAGAAGCACTGACATATTATAAATATGTATTATTAATATTACAAATTAGTTAATATCCACTGACAAAATGAAACTTCCTTTTCCAGTAAATTACAACTAGATATAATATGTTGTTCAAAATTCATCAAAAATTCAATTCAAAATAAAAATATCTTTACTATGCATTTATGAAAAATGGTAAATATGTCTTAATTTTGATTGTATAAAAAGGATATAAAAATATAGTATGAACATTTTTTAACAAACTTACCATATGGAATTTTCAATTTCCCTCTAAAGTTTTCAGTTCAAAAAATTATTTTTCACTGCGAATGCGTTTATTGTTAGGGTTACATTTTTATATTTATATCAACTGGAATAAGCAGTATTAGAATAATTTTTTTTTTAATTGTCCAACCGTTAATTATTTCAATTTTTTTGTATTAATAGAATAGTATAATAAAAAAATGAATACTAAAGTGCTTTTTTGACCATGAAGGCGTTACTTAATCAGATGAAATTTTTTTTTGGTGTGTTTAACTGGTTATAACTGTATCATCCGTAATTTTTTTTAAATTCTAGGGTTGTTTATATTTTTAAATTTTAAAAAAAAGGGTAATCAAAGTTTTTGACCGTAAAAATTACCTTGTTGAGGTTACCCTTTATGATAATGCTTATGAATTTAAAAACCATTCCAGAAATTATGTTTGTATAAAATTATAAGACTTTCTTAATTATGACAAAAAAGAGTAATTTGTGGTTTTGGCCAAGAAGATGTAAGATTTTTAAATTACAAATTATCATAATATTGATGAATTTAAAACTATTTATTAGAATGTGTAATTTTTATAATTCTAGGACTGGTTTGAATTTAAACACAAAGGACAATTGGGGTTTTTAACCTTGAAGGACTCAATTTCTCAAATTTAGATTTGTGATAAAACGTCACTCTGGAAAAACTGTTATAAGAAGATAGAATTTGTAAAACTCGACTCCCTTACTTACTTAATAAACTAGAACAAATAAACAGACATACATTTTTAACCCTTTCACTGTCTGTGTATTCTATGATATACATCAGGGGTGTGAACGAATTTTTATATCAAAAGTGCACCCTTCCACCATATAAACATTTAAAAAATATTAAATTTGCACCCAATCTTACCTCTCAACGTTAAAAAAAACCCTGGGGCATCGCCTCTAAAGTTTTGAACAATATATCGCTCACAGTAACTAATATATAAAAATTTTATACAAATAGTTATAAAGATGCGCAAAATTATCGTCTAGCGAATTATGAACGCCGAATTGATAAAAAAACCAATTCCAATGAGAAAATTGCATAAATATAAAAAAATATAAATTGAAAATTAATTGTTATGGAAACAATTATTATTATGAAATTTACTATACAAAATAAATTAAATTTTGCTCATTATTCATATTTTGAAGTGCTTTGCCCCAGGGTTTTTTTTAATCCTTTTTATATAATTTTTTGATAATTGTGTATCATTCAACCCCATCTTCCACGTATGGGGTGGCACTTTTGTATTTTCGCAAAAAAGTGAAAAAAATCACACCCCTAATATACACAGTATAATTTTGAGAAACTTTATTCTTTTATTATCATACATTTCCACATAGGTAACTTAAAAATAATACAAGTTTAAATTAAAACATAAATTCCAGAAGTGTAGTGATACATCATAAAATCAGTAATAAAATAGTATCAGACAGTGAAAGGGTTAACAAATTTACTTTATATAAGTAAGGATGCTAAAAAAAATTAGAAGAAGATACAAGTGTTTACAATTTAATTTTTTCTGGGATTTATATTATTTTTAGTATAATAACTATACTTGTATTGTTTTTATTTGTTGTTATCTTAACTAGAGATTTGGCTAATAATCAGCCTAAAATATCCACCAACTGACTACTAGTCAGTTGTAGTCAGTGACTACATTAGGGTGTCACATCCATCAAAGAATCAAGGGAAATTAGCACTAAAAGGGTGTATTTTTAAAATAGAAAAGCTAATTCGCAATCAAAAACATTTAACGTTATCTATTCGAGTTGCGTTTGTCATTTTAAATATCACTTAAAAATATGATGGAGAAATTAAAACTGAACTTTATCTTAACGGAAATTGGCGTTTGAGTTTTTAAACGTGGTACCCACTTTATTATATTTTTCTCCATGTTTAGTTATACAGTATATTTTTTTTAAATTTGTTTATAGCTCAATTTTCTTTTATTTTATTAATGATTTAATTTCTCGAATTCTGGATTTTTTATTATTTAAATTTTATTCAATGCATATTATTATTACAATTATCACATTGAAAATGACAAAATAGGTTTTTATAATTTTATTTTATCGTGGACCACTGTATAATAAATTTTTATATATAATTTTAACCAACAAATTAATAATGATAACCCCAATATTATTATACACTTTGTATATTCAATTTATAACTGCTATTTTAAAATCGATATTTCAAATTTATTTGAGATTGCAATAATAAGAGATTACAATAATACAAACTAAATTACATGTTACTGAATACATTAACGTTACTTATCAATAATAAAATGAATCAAATCTAATAGTAAACTTTAACAACTAATTTTACAATACAATTCAAGTAGCCAACACTAATTAATCAAAACATTCTAATTATTAAAGTTTAATAACCCGACAAAACATTAAGTTATTGAACGTAATTATACAAACATTAAAATACAATTACGGTAAAACAAATTGCATACACAATTACTAATGATGTCTTTATTATATATATTAAAATACGTACCACCTACGTATCAACATAATGAGTACGATGTATACATTAAAATGCAATTACAATTGTATTAAATAGTAAATATACATGTGACAAGCGTAACTATTTAAAATGTCGTAACCAAATTGAATCAACACAATTAGATCACTGATATGCATAGAATATAGTATAAATATATGTGTCAAGAAATAATTTATACTTGCAATAATAATAACTAGAGCAAGAATTGTTAGCATTGTATGACTAGTGACAAAATTGAGTAATCAGTTTTAAATATATGACTAACTTAAATATTTTAACGTCACTAAATATGTACATGAAATTTAAATGAAACTACAATAAATAAAAAAGAATTTCTTTCGAAAGCGATGGACAAAATTATATTTTTATTTTAATTTTGAATCAAGTTTTATACATATTTTAATTTTCTACACCAATACCACGATACAAATAAAAGGTACATTTTATTTGTATTTACACGTGTATAGCAGTATTCTCTAAAATTTAGAGTTTAAATATATTAATGAGTTTTAGGCAATTTATCGAGGTTTGCAATATTTTTAATACTATAACCCAATTCAGTAAACTTTAAGATTTTTTTATCGTTTTTGTTGGTAATATTTTGCATGAGATTAAGATGTAGTGTATAGTATACATAGTATGATATGTAATATGATAATATGTATTCATACATTATAGTATAATATACTTCCATTCTCAACTCTTTTTCGCTGTGGACCCCCAAAAAAATTAATAATAATGACATATTTTAATGAATCATTACATATGGGAGAAACGAATGATGGTCAAAAGACATGGAATACTCTATTTTTGCGAGATGATAAACTTGATGAACTATTAATATTAACCTTTAACCCGTCAATGTTCCCAAAATAGAACATGTTTTTCAGGTATTGTTTACAGTAAATTCTTGTAAGTAAATTGTTTACTACATATTTTATCAGATCAATAAAAAGTCTATATTATCTATCTTCCCTGTGAAGAATTAACATTTTATATCCCTTGGTTGATGTTTCATAGAATCATGAATATTGACTGAGATTTTGTCCCATTTTCAATTTGAAATTTAAAGCTATTTTTATGACTAGAAACTTGGCTTAATCATACATTTTAATAAAATAATTAAATAAAAACGCTACTCCTAAAATAGAACAATGGAGGTTTCCCAATAAAATTTTACACTTGTAAGTAATTTAATTTAATAGCAAAGACTTTACTTTTACTTGATTTTCAAATTTTATATTAGTATTTCTGAGTCTTTATGTTTTAAAAACGACTTTGTTACTGAAAATGTCTATAATATGTAATAAATGTATATAATTCTCATGGACCACGTTGAGAATGGCTGGTCCAATCAATGTTTGTTCAAACAAAATTGTCGTGTTCATACTGAACTGAGTTCATATTCTAGTGTGTTCATATTGAACAGAATTGACTGTAATAATAAAGTATATATCAAGAACCCACTAAAATTTCGTGAAAAAATCAATGATATGATCAATTAGTAAAATCGATGATTATGTTGCTCTTAGAGCAATCGCTCCAACAATACAACGCTCAAATAAATGTTGCTCCAGAAAATGAATGAAATAAGAGAATAAAAACTCATATTATGATTCAATGTTTTGCGATATTTTATATATGATCTTTAAACTTTAATTGTAAAAGTTACCTAAAATATCATATCGCTGCGATTATCAACGTTGCCACCAATTTTCGTCATTAATTTTGATTTGTTATCATTGTAATGATAAAAAATTAGCTGTTAATTAAATTCCGCCCAAACAATATGATATGTAAATTTATTTTAAAAAATTTCCATGATATTACCTGTGATATACAAAAAAGTGGCGCAATGATATAAAAAATATATTTAATTTAAAAAGTATAGATTTAATATAGAGTATTTTTAATATTTCAATTATCATTATTTTTTTAAACGGAATACATTTAATGCCGTTTCCTTTAATCAAAAAAATATCCATCATAATCTACAGTGTAGATTCTACACGGAAAAATTTAGATATTTTAAATTTCACTATTTGTTTTCTTTATACTTACTAAGCAATTTTTATTAAATATGATTTCATTATAAACAATACATTCATAGGATCATAAAAAATAGAATTATTTCAGATTTTAGTATTTTAAATTATTAGTAAAAATATTAGTAAACAAAATGATTCAAATCGCTAATATCCAAACTGAACAAGATAATGAAGATAAGAATTTTAAAAAAAATATAGTCTACAATAATAAAGATTAACCAATGTTCCAATGGTATACATCAGGGGTTCCCAAACTAGGCGATATCGCCCCCCAGGGGGCGATTAATTCAGTTAGATGTGCGATTATAAAAACACTGTATACACAAAAAACGATTTTAGATGGATAGAGTGGAGCGTTGATGAATTTTTTGGTTGTAAGGGGATATATTTATAGCAAGTTTGGGATCCACTGATATAAAAAGTGACAGTAATTAATATATTTTTTTAATAATTAACACAATTTTTTAATTATTAAATATTGAATAATGAGTAAATTTTTAAATATGTATATACAAAGTAGTCGAAAAATTTTTTAGAAGGCGTTGAGAAAATATATTGCTAAAAAGGGGGCGGTAGGCAAAATAAGTTTGAGAACCCCTGGTATACACTGTATACCGTTTGCATCGAATATATTACCAACATTGAAAAAAATCAATATAATGTTTTTATCTTAAAATTATAATAACCAAGATATACTTAAATTGATTCTAAATTGACATTTTTGACAATAATATATTGCGTAGAAATGATAAAAAAACAGAAGGATTCAATTGATGAGATTGAAACTAATATTTCTGTATTTCAAATATGTATACGATCAACGACAATTTTTTTTTGAAATTGTAGGACGAATATTTAAATTTAAATTTAAATTTTTAATTTTAATTCAAAAATATAAAAAATAAAACATTTTAACTATGACAGCAAAAATTATTGAAATTAACTTTTACGAATGTACTTTATTAAAGTTACCAGAAAAATACGTACTATCACTTTTAGTTTATTTGGAATAAATTTTAAGCCGAAAAATTTTATTCGTCATTATAAGTAGTTTTGGCTTTACATTTATCATCAAATAAACTAAAATTGATAGTACGTATTTTTTCTGTCCATTTTCATTTTTTTCAATTAAATAAAAATTATTGACCTTTTTTTATAACAATTATGTCAACCTAATCTACCCCCTTAAAGTCTAAGGGTGTAATGATTCGAAGCTATCGGTCTGATTAAACACAATATTTCAATAAACATTTAATATTACACGTAGTACATTTATATCCACATTTGTACCACAAACTTCAATCGGTTGATAATTAAGTGAACGGTGTCCCTAGATACCGGAGCTTTATTATTACAAAGGGATTTGAAAAGATTGATAATTATCATTACAATCCTAAATTTAAGGCACAAAATTATAACATGTAAGTTACATCATATATAATCACTACATCACTCGATTAAAATAAATTTCGTTTCCAAGATAAACATTTTAATTTTAAAATATAAAATAGTAAAATACACAAAACAGCTGCATTTTTCTAAAACTGAAAAAAACTGACTAAACTTGATATTAAGATATTGTATAATTTACTATTAATATTGATTGTTGAACAATTGTTAATAAAACGATGATTTAATTAAAAAAGCTATAAATGAAAAAACCAATAAAATAATTAATTATCAACAAGCCGTAAAAATGTAATCATTTTCTTGATTAAATCAAGTAAACTAAAAGTGTGTCACTTTAAACTGTTTAGAATCTGTAGAACGTAAATTAACATTGAAAATTAAAAAATATGTATGGTCGATGTGTGTAGTTATTGGATAAATGCGCTGAGAACGATAAATAAATATTTGGACAGATATATTTGTAGTAATAAAGGCTATAGTTTAAACTTGTAATTGATGATTTTCATTTTTTCAAAATTAATAAGCTATACAATTATGAATATTTAGTAGATTAATATATCAAAATAAAATTAATTTAAATGTCTAGAAGAAATATGCAACGTTTTTACGAAAAACTAAACCAACAGGAAGTGGAAAAAAGCACAACAAATTCTCAATCTACTGACAATGTTTCTGAAATTAGTCATGAAGAAACTAAAAAATGCTCCAATTCTGATCCAAATCAGATTAATGTATCGTCCATGTCATTCATGAAAAAACACTTATCCTTACCTGAACCAAGTATGAATATTTCAAATAGTTCTACGTGCATAAATTCACTTCAAATCAAAGATACAAACGATAATGTTGAGAATTGTGATTTAGACACCTTAAAGTTAATTTCAGTAATTTTTTTAATATTATTCGTAATTAAGGTCACTAGGTTCATTGAATAGTTTAATCATTTTTTTTTCCTATTATCTAGATTTGTGTTTGAGCAGTTATTGTTTTTGTTTCAATTTTTTCAATCTACAATTTTTAGGCAAACACTAATGTGTCAGCCGACACTCTGGCAGCGATTAAAGATAAGGGTGTTTTTGAAAATATGGTTAGTTTTTGATAGGTTATTTTTTATTCTTACTTTTATTAGCAAATTATTAAACAAAAAGAAACTGACCCTCTTGAGTTGATTGGAAAATTAAAATTTAGCTTTTCTGAATATGAAAGAAATCCTGCATCTTCAAATAAAAAGAAACACTTCAACACTTATGTTCACCAAACCTATATGAATCTACGAACCAATACTATTGGGTAGCTTTTTAGTTAATTTTAAAATTTATCAATCTATAACACGTAAATGGTTGTTATGGTGAAAATGGAAGGGAAACCGCGATTTATGATTTAAAATAAATATTTTTTACTTTTTCACCAAAAAAAGTGGTCTATTTGAAATGTATGAATCATGAACCACGTGCGGCTTAAAATCCTTAATAAAACAGACATCATTTTGAGTAGGACATTAGACGTTATAACATTACTTTTCCGTGAAAATCAGTTATGTTGCATTGAACTTGGTTAATTATATTTACTTAAAATCTCAATTCCTAATTTATTGACATTGTGCCATTGTTCGAATGTTGTACTCAAAATATACACAAACTATTCCTGTTAATTGATATAAATAATGTACAGTTTAATATATCAAGGTCGAATTGGGTTGATAATTAAAAATGATTGGTTTATGTTTAAAATGTTTTTTAATATTGATTGGAAGAAGTTTAAACATTCCTGGCATGGGTCCCAGTTTTTACCGCGTTTAATATATAATTGAATGGACTCATAATTATTAGTCCTATTATAACAGTGGTTTTCAACCGGGGAATCGCGAAATTTATCAGGGGGTTCGTGAGAATTAGAACACAGTATAAAATATAAAAACTGAATATGCTCTTTTAATATTTTCATTTATGTGAATTGATAAGATGTTTGGAGTATATAGAAAATTTTTGGGTCGCGAATACAAAAAGGTTGAAAACCACTGTATTATAATATTAGTTATAGTTCCACATTGAGAAATGATAAAAATTATCATGAATTTTTAATATGAGTTTCTTCAACTTTTTTACCCATGCGGATAAAAATAAATACAGTAAAAATTAAGCGCAAGTGAAATTTTTCATGAAATATTTACTTTCACTTTAAAAACTATTTAACTGGCGATAAATATTAATATACATTATAGTATATAGTGATTGTGCCGGGAAAAAAACCGGGACAAAATTCCCGGGACATTTAATAAGATCCCGGGATTTCCCGAAAAAAATTAAGACATACCTGTATTTGATTGATGTTTTTTATTACTATAAAAATATGATTATATTATAATATTTAAAATTTACCATTTCAAAAATTCCACTACTAATAAAATTTAACCAAAAATACCATTTCAAGCTTTCATGGAAAAATTGAAATACACCGATATTCTTTTAAAAAATCCAATTCATCAAAGCATAAATAAAAAATCTAATTTTCCAGCCCTTAATGGAAAAATATCCTTTATTTTACTTTCATTCTTTCTTTCTTCCAATACTTTTTTTAAAAACCTCTTATTTCAACCACCGATTACTAACGCTTGAGGGAATTATACTCTTTTTCCAATAACATTTTGAAAAATATTATGAGTTATTACGAACTGGAACGCTATAATCAAGATTGTTAAAATTAAAGGAAGCCCTTATGATCGTTCAACCTACGTCAACACAAAATGAAAGAATTTCTATACTGCTTCTAATTTCATTACAAAACGTAGAACACGTTTCAAAAACGAATCTATCAATATTATGTGTGTTTTGAAACACTTTTTCAACAATCTAAAATAAATAAATTTTTTCTAATTAAATTTATAAATGTCAATCTAGATTCGTGTTATTTCATTAATTAAATTTCTTTTTGTTTCAAAAATTAATTAAGATCTCTAAAATTTTTAATGCTTCTATATTAAATAGTATATAATATATAATGTATATGAATAAAAAATTTTTATTTTTTAAATACAATTCTAGCTCATTTATTTTTGTTTTTAGCAATGTTTTAATTTCGCATAATTAACCTTAAAAATTATAGATAAACTTTATCATAAAGTTATAAACTCAAAATAAATTTCATAAAAATTAAAATAAATCAGTAGATAATTTAAAAAATAAAAATAGTCCACGAAATATGGTAAACCCATCAAAGGAGTTACAACCAACCTAAAACTTAATTAGTATAGGATAAGACAGAGGTGAGGAAGCATTTAAAGTTCAAAGGCTACACTAACGTCTGAAAAATTTTAATAAGGCAGCTCCTTGCTTATTAAGTCTAATTAGTTAAGTCTTATGAGATAAAATTAAAATTTTACTAATACTATTTTGAAAAATCTTATTTTACCAAAATTTTAGATCAAATATCCCTCTATCTGATACCAAAAGAAAAAGTTAATTCTACCAACCCTTAAGGAAAAAAACCGCTACCAATATTTTTCTGAAAATTCGATTTTACCAAAAAATAATTCAAATCGTCAATAAGGCCGCACTTTCCACACCTTTGGGCTAAGCCTTAGCTGATATTCAAAATAAAGTTTTAATTTTAATTCAAAAATATTGGTTGATAATATATTTAAAATGATTTTTCACCGGGAATGCTTAGATTTATGACGTTGAAATTTTGTATCTAGATCAACTGAAATTAGCTGTATCATAATAATTTATTTTTTTAATTTTAGGACCGTTAATTATTTCAAGTTTTTTTTTTTAATAAAATAGTTTCGAAATAAAAAAGAAGTGCCTTGACTATGAAAGCATCATTTTGCAGATTGAAATTGTTTGTGTTTGTTCGATATAACTTAGATATAATATTTTTTATTAAAATTCTAGAACTTTATTTTTCAAAAAAAGTAAAATTTTGGTTTTTATCGTGAAAATTCACTTATTTGTAGTTGCGATTTATGATAATGTTTGTGATTTTAAAACTTGTAAGTTTATGAGGCTGATATTTACGGCAGGGTTAATAATTTTAAACCGCGTAAAAAGAATCTATGTTTTTAATAATTCTAGGTCTGATTTTATTATCAAAAAAAAAAGTGGAATTTAAGATTTTACCCTGGAGGACTCACTTTCTAAAAATCAAACTTGCACTAAAATATCACTCTCGAAAGACTATTAGAAATTTGTTTTTTTATATACTAAGACTGTTAATTTTTTAAATAAACCGTAGCAGACAGACATTCAATTTTATATTTTACGCAAGTAAAGGATTATTTAATTGCAAAATGTAATTCAAAATGGTCTAATTTTTTAGATTGAGATGTCACTATGAATAACCTTTTTTAATGATATTAAAAAATAATTTTTGATCTTTTCACACTATTCGAGTAATAACATTTGATAATTGTTAGCACTTCTATATTTTCATACTACAAATAAAACCACGGAGAACAGCAGTAGACCCGCACCAGATGGGATAAATAATATTTAAATAAATCATAGAGATTAAATTAGTTTTGATAATTTAAAAAATTTATTCTGTAATTTGCCAACCTTATTTCATATACATTGATTTGAAAAAATTTTTAAATCGAATTATAATTTATATGAAATTTTTATAATTCGATTTAACTGTTGACCGATTGAATTTTATCCTAACTTATGTATATAATATGCTACGCGAATTTTGTTTGTGTGTATCTGTGTGTTCAGCTTTATTTAAATAACTACCCGTCGTAGAATTTTATAAAGTCTACATTTCAATTACAGTTTTTTTTGGGGTGTTCGCAAACATAATTTCAATTTCCCAAACTCACATTTTACGGGTCAAAAACCCCAAATGTCTTTTTTTGAAAATCAAACAAGTTGGAAAATTTGAAAAAATATATATACGCTGATACTGATTTTAAAAATTACAAACATTATCATAAATTTAAATTTAAAAAAATTATATCTTCATGGCCAAAACCCCAAATTACCCTTCTTTTTTTAATGAAAACAGCTCTAGAATTTCAAAAAATTTACAGGTGGTACAGTTGTATCCTGTTAACACACACAAAAAATTTCGATTCGAATAAGTGACGATTTCACGGTCAAAAAAGCATTTTAGTACAGTCTAAGTTCTATTTAATGGAATTTCAAAATTTTGACATACCAAAAATTCCATTAACTAAAATTTTACTCTTAAAATATGTTTTCTTATTTTATAATAAATTATACGAGGTATATCAATACTAGATGACATTTTTTATTCAGTGGAAGCTTGGAATAGAGTTAGTGTCACAACAATAACGAATTGTTTTAGGAATACCAAACTTTTTCCTATAAACTGTTCAAATGATCTATCTGACGATATTACTATTGAAGAAACTGTTTTGAAGGAACAATTAGTCCAATTAAAATCTTACAATTATGATGTTTTGGAATTATCTGAATTAAAAATTGGAGAGCAAAATAATTATAATTGTAAAGAATTAGAAGAGTTAACAGTAGAGGAAATCAAAGAAGAGACCAAGATAGATAATATAGTATGTGAAAATATAACATATCCAGAGTTATCAGAATATCTAAGTTTAATTAAAAAAATACAAGTCATGACCTCAAGGATCTTTCCATCAGCTCTAATTGATATTTATAAACTTGAAACAAAATGTCACAAGATTATCTTTAAATAAAAAAAAGCAAACCAAAATATTCCAATATTTTCAAAAATCTGATAAATTTATAAATAAAAAATATTAAATGTAAATAATTTTTTAAATTTCAGTAACTAGAATTAACATTTTATTAATATTTATTTATGAGCGATATTAAAAAAATCTAAAAATAGCTTCTCTCTACCCCACTTATTTGAATAACTATTATAATTTATTATAACCATTCACATGTATTTATTTAGTATTCACAATCTCCAATAAAGAAATATATCTCTTCATAGCTATATTTAATAATTTTAATTTTTAAAATAATTCCGTTAAATATGACGTTTCTATAGAAAAACATCGCTAAACATCCTGTTTAACCGAATTTCTAAATTTTTGAGTTCCAAAAATTCGGTTAATAGGACTGTATTCATATATTTTTTTTCCGAAATATTTTATTAAAACAATTTTAAAATTGTGATATGATGGTTCCACCTAAAACAAATTTGGGAACCACTCTTTTAAAGGATTGATAATAGTGAATAGTAGGATTTTTAAGATAGATTATCAACGTGAATTTAATTTTTTGGTATAATAAAAATGTGCCCTCGACAGAGCTAGGTGCTCATTGTACGTAGTACATTACAGTCAACCTAGTCGAATTATAATTTAGATGAAATTTTTATAATTGAATTTAACCGTTGAGCTTACCGGTTGACTAATTTATAACTCAACAAAATTTTAATCTATTTACATATACTGTATAATGTAATCTTTTTAGATGGGTAAAAGATTTTCTAAATTTCCCAAACAATGGTTTTGAATTTATCACCTCAATATACGAACATTTTATAAATAAATTAGTTGGGTTTTAAATTAATTAACAAAATATATTTATCCATTAGAATTTTTTTAAACGAAAAACAGGAATCATTGAAATATCAGTCAACCCTATCTCTTCAACTTACCGAAGAACGCAAATCGAGTTTAATGAAAAACATTAAATCCTATGGTCGTCAATCTGGTATTATTACAAAGAAGAAAAATGGTGTCAATATGGGTGATTTCATCTACGATATTATATATACATTGATGCGATCCATTCGAGCTATCAGTAATAATCGAGTAATTTTTTATTGTATAATTCAATTTATGTTTAATTCAATTAGAGTGGTTTCAATTTAATTTACGATGAACAAAAAATTATCAATTTTGTTGTATTATCAATATGTCATCCTAATCTCAAGTAAATATTTTTCAGTTTATACAATTTGTAATTTATACAATTGTATATAATTTAATTTAATGTTCAAAATTCAAATTTAGAGTACGAATTTCCGTTATTGATTTATTAAATGTCATTTGTTCTTTAATTGGTGGACACAGCCGTGTTTTAATGGCTTTTGATAATATGAAAGAAGTTTTACATGAAACTGCTTCATTTGAATACTTCCTAAGTTCATTTTCTAGGGACAGTTCTATGAATTTAGATTATACTGTAATTAATAACTTTAATAGTGATCGATTGGTCGTAAAAGTAATCATGGTAAGGATGTTGTCATTGACAATAACAGTCTAGTCATGACAATGAGAAAATATTTTTAGTTGATGGATTTTTTCCCCGTTGCTATGCATTTAATAATAAAAAATCGACCAATTACCCGTAAACAATTTAGTGTTGAAATTATTTTCTTATATAAATTTAGATATCATGTGTGCAATTTATGTCTCAGTTAATAAATCGATGTCAACTATTAAACCTACGATTATACCTACAAATACAATTTGAATCGTTAGACATTTACGAAATTTTAGAAGTAATGTTGATTTTATCCAAAACTAAAAATACATCTAGACTTGCCGCCTCCACCACGATTCAAATGCTAACCTTAATGCTCAAATTGATGAATTTCTCGATAATTTCATAAACATTAGCACTGTAATAGACGACGCTGAACAAAAACCATTGCTATTAAATGAAATTCATAAATTGGAAGAAGATTTCTCATTTGTATTAACTTTTGAAATGTATAAACCGTTAAATTTTAGCTCGAAGATACTCATAAACGTTTGTTACATAAACACACTGAAGAAGTCGGTAATTTTAAAAAAACATAATATTAATAATTAAATTGTGGATTTGAAGATTATTCCAACTTTTTATTTTGTAGGCGCAGTTTATCTAATAATATATTAGTAGGCATATGCTGTCGGAGTTTCTTTTGTAAATTTTATTTATTACTTATAAAATTGCTATAAATTAGTTGTATTTTACCGTACGTTTAATCAATGTCAACTTACTCATTTTTTTCATAATTCCAAAATTAAAAAAATAAATAGATTGGAATGCTTCAAAATCCATATTTTACCATTGTATCTAAATTTTATAAAAATTTTAATAGCTGATTTTGAACTAAAGTATAAAACTATATCAAATGTTAATGAGTCTTTGAATGTAATTTTGTGAATCAATTTTTTTTATATTCTTCACAGAAATCTTTGCACGATGAAAAAGAAAAGATTATGAAAATTTCTAAGGATCTTGATGATGTTTTAAAAGAAAAACTAAACATTTCTTGTCAATTGAAGGATAAAGCCAATCAAGTTGAACTTTTGAAGCGTTAGTTTTTTAATTTTTTATAACGGGACATTTTTATATTTATGCTTGGTAAATTGCGCCTATTACTGAATTATTGTTAATTTACATTTTTTTTAGGAGAAGCTAAATTGACAATTTTAAGTGATAAAAAGACCAATGTGAATGCACCTTCAGTTGGAGCACCACCAAGTATCGGAGGACCGCCGGCTATTGGAGCACCACCACCTACAGGAGGCCCGCCGTGTATTGGAGCACCACCACCTATAGGAGGCCCGCCGTGTATTGGAGCACCACCACCTATAGGAGGTCCGCCGTGTATTGGTGGACCACCATCGATAGGAGGCCCACCGGGTATTGGAGTACCCCCTGGTGTTAGAGGGCCGCCCGGAATAGCTAAACCATTGATGAGTAAAGCATCGATTCCTAAACCATCAATTTATCAAAAATATATTGTTGGCGACGAGAAACTCATTGGGGTTCACTGGGCACCTTTAAAACATAATGATATCAACGGAACCTTCTTTGCTGATGTTGACGAGGAGAGCATTTTAAAAAAATTGGATCTCAAATGCTTGGTTGAAAAGTTTGCTACTAAAGCTGCTGTGCCGCTTAAATCTAAAAATGAAAAGAAAGACGATAGCAGCAAGGAAGCCTCAAAGAAGAGTAAATTTGTTTGCCTTATATCCCAAAACCGCGTCAAAACGATTGCTGTATCCCGCCGCCGTATACCCAATGACTTGTTGAATAAATTAGACAAATCCATCAATGATTTTGATTGCGAAACTTTATCTGTCAGCAAAATTGAAGTTTTACTCCGCGTCGTACCAGACGCAGCTGAAATTAAAATTTACAAACAGTATAAATCAGACAACAAACCCATATCTGTATTGAGCCCCGACGATCAATTTCTAATTAAATTGGTGGATATTAATCGTATTGAAACAAAATTAAAAATAATGGAATCCATGTGTACATATAACGAAACTAAAGAAGAAATTGAAAAAACTATAAATACTCTTGTTCTCGCATCAACGTCTGTGAAAAACTGTAAAAAATTTTTCAAAGTAATGGAAATGTTTTTAACGATTGGAAATTACATGAACATTTCAAAACGTGGTGCAGCCAAGGGTTTTAAATTGCAAAGTTTGGATAACATAATGTCTGTAAAATCACAAAAGGACCAAAAATTTACAATTCTCCAATATCTGGTACTTCAAATCAATAACAAGTTTAATGATCTTGATGGATTTTCAGATGATTTAATGCCATTTATGAGCAAAGGAGCACATGTAAATTTTGATACAATAAACACAAACTTAAATGAACTCGACAAAATTGTTAAACTTGCAGACCGAGAACTTAAAAATCGATCGGAAAGTAAACCAGGAAACTTGGTAACATTTTTAACCAAAATTAGACAGGATTATGAAGTATTTTCAGACGGCTTTAAACAAGCTAAATCCCAATACAAGGAAACTGTCGAATATTTTGGCGAAAACCCTTCAATTTGTCCACCTTCCGTATTTTTCAACATTATTGATCGATTTATAAATAATTTTGTAAAAACCAGGCAAGAAATGAAAGAAGCTGAAAAACGACTTTTACAGGCCGAGGAAAGGAAGAAAAAATTGGAAGTGGAAAAACAAAAAAAACAAAAAATTAATCTTATCGATAAAGATAAAATTACTGATGGAACAGTGGATCAATTGCTCAATTTTATTGCTAAAGATCGACTTAAAGCTAAATCAAACAACAACAATAATAATCGCCGTAAAGGTCAACTTACCCAATTTTAGTATTTCCTACGCCAGTGCTACATTCAAAATAAAAAGAACCCATCATAAATAAATTTTATTTACATTTTGGTGGTTTTAATAGTAATTGAAAATCTTTTCCTGGTGTTGTTTTATTGTTTTCATGTTATTCGTTAATATGTAGTTCCACCAATTTTTTATGTGCTCTTGTTCCAACAAGAGTTTAAACCATGGAGAAAATGTGTACTTTTTACGTTCTAAATTTTTTGGTATTTTAGATTATTCCATTTTTATACCAATCATTTCTTTTAGTCTACTATCGTCTACAAATTCAAATCCTGATACCTCGTTCAAGTTTGGGTGGATTGATACGTTTTTTTTACATAAAAGGACATAGTCCAATTCGTTTTCACACCAATTGTCACATGATACAGCACTGTAAATTATTCGTGTTACAAATATTAAATCCTGTGTTTCGATCTATAATATATCAATCAATTAGCGTTTAGTATTGGATGACGGCTTTTAAATGTTACTGGGATTGGGAAAAAATTTGGTATGGATAATATATATTGTGTAACTTTAATATTTTAGGGATGACACGTTCCTGTATGGTGTGTCTACTTTAAATGCACTATAATCATAAAAAAAACAATTCGTAGGTAACATGAAAGATTATAGTTTACATGTGTAAAAATTACCTCTTGTATTCCCAATTCATCATTCAATCTCCGTATTGCCGCTTTTTTAACACCTTCTATTCCCTCAGATTCATTGAAATTGTACAATGGATGACTACAAATTGTATTGGAATACATTCCTAAATTCATATATGGTAAATTCCATGTTTGATAGGTGTGATTATTATTTACCTGGAAAGGTTATTTTTTCATATGATCTTTGTTGTAAAAGCATTTTGTTGTTTTCATCAAATAAAAATAGACTAAATGCTCGGTGGAGCTCTAAAAGTATAAATATCATAAAATATGTTTGAAACGTGCATTCAGAGACTCGTACCTCGAAATTTTTTTAAAATTGAGCTCTCATCTTAATATTTTCAACATTAAACTTTAAATTCGTCAACAAGTCGCTTGGTGTATAGTGCATTACGCATCATTTACGAAAAATTTTTAGATAATAGTGCGGCTGCGAAATTGTTCAGTAATATATTTTTAAAAACATTGATTTACAGAAATATCATAATTACCACATTACCTAGCATTAATTTCAATTTTTTAAAAATAATAATATCTATCTGTACAATAAGTTTTTTTCTTAATCATTCTCAACTTGTTACTTTTTGTACTTTACTATAATAATTCTAACTATATTTTTAATTGGCGTAATATTCATATCATGATACTCGAAGTAATTTTCTGATTAATCTGAAATTTTGATTTTTTGGATTTGTACTTGCCTTTGCAATATATTTTGTAATGTTGCAGTCCGCAAAATTTGTTTTGTGACCCAGAGTGTGTGTTTGGCCCTGATTAAATATACATTACCAAAACGGTTGAGTTAAATAAGGGTAGTTCAACAAAATTGCGTTAATGTCAAAAAATTTAATTTAAAACTTAAGCGGATCTTATCCTCTAAAATATTATTACCTTAATCTAAAAATTGTATAAAAATTTTTTTAACGCACTTTCTATAACTTCAAACTCATAGTACATGTATATTTAGATAGACAATGAATGATAGACAAAAATCATTTTGAAAAGCTTGGGAAAACCCGATCGAAACTACAACAGCAGTACGCCAAAGATTAAGCATTATATTTATTTTTAAAATTGACCCCGTCTAAAATTTAAAATTTGTGCATAAGGTCAGGTTTACTCAGTAAGATTATCAAACTTGACATGATCCCTTCTTAGGAAATAAAGTAATACAAGTTATGAAAAGTGACTTACTATTAGATTTTGCCATGTGGCAATTCATTTTGCTGATAGATCCTAAAATATTGTCATGAACGTCTACCATTATACAATTTTCATTGACCATATTATTAAATTGAGCGTTGTTTGAGTTTAATTGTCTCATTGCAGTCTTTATATACATTTTTTTAAATATGTTTTTCATTTTTTCTTTTTAACGTAAATTCAATAATAATTCCTAATACATACGCTCAAATCCAATTTTAATACAACTTGCGTAGTTACATATCAATGGTTACATTATAACTAATTCTTGACTAGTATAAATTAATTAATTGTGAGGTGATTTACCAGTTTGAATGGTCCTTTCATTAGCTTTCATTGATCCATTTTCATACGTAGTTTACGTGAATGAAATTTAATACGTGAGTTACGTAGCGTGACATATATTTTCTAGGTGATTTTACTTTGCACTGCATTACTAAAAGTATTATGATGATACTAATATTACAATAATCGATATAATGCATCATAATTATCATTAATGATAGATAAATATATCGTACTAGGTTGAGTGTTATGTACTACGTAAAAACAGCACCTAGCTCTGCCGAGGGCACATTTTTATTCTACCAAAAAAATAAATTCACGTTCCAAATCTAACTTAAAAATCCCACTAATCACTATTGTCAATCATTTAAAGGAGTGGTTCTCAAACTTGTTTCAGGTGGAACCGTCATATCACATTAATTTTTACTTTAAAGTCAATTATTCCATCTTAATTTTTTTAACATTTGCGTAAAGAATTTTAAAAACAATTGGTATTCCATTTTTTAAAGTTATTAGACAGAATGTGTGTATAATATTAAAAATCAAGTAAAAATAGTCCAATCCTAAAAATTGTCATAAATAGCATAAATTAAAGAAAAAATAAAATTATAAAAACCTATTTTGTCATTTTCAATATGATAATATAAAATATATACAATATTCAGTATCAATTTAATAAATACTTAAAATACCAATTATGGGGTCTCACTAAACTGTGTAATATTAAAGCTCCGGTATCCAGGGACACCGTTCACTTAATAATCAACCAATTGAAGTTGGTGGTACAAATGTGGATGTAAATGTACTACGTGTAATATTAAATATTGATTGTAATATTGTGTTTAATCAGACCGATAGCTTCGAACCATAACACTTGAATTAACTAAGATTTAGTGTGTATCACTATTTATAATTTTTTTTACTGTGATTCACTCTTTAGTGTGAGAGCCAAATATGTATCAATAATTAACGGAATCAGCATTTATAAAGATATTTCAGGTGAATTTTACCAATATTGCAAAGTATTGTAATAAATATAAAAATGATAATAACAAAGTTGTATTACTTTTAGTAATTCGTTGTGGTAATTAAAAAACAAAAAATGTGAAGTAATTAACGGTCCGAAAATTTAAAAAAAAAATTATTCTGATAGAGCTTATTCCAGTTGATATAAATACAAAATTTTAACCCCAGAAAAGTACGCATTCCCGGTGAAAAATAATTTTTAATATATTATCAACCAATATTTTTCTAATATTTTGATTAAA
>LWCA01000422.1:0-28025 GCA_001642005.1 Intoshia linei | reverse complement strand
ATGTACATGTCAATACTACATGAAAAAATTTAATTGCCTCCATATTGTAGCGATCTCCTTTTACTAAATTTGACTACCGAAGACGAAGAGGCAAAATCAATTTTATTGGGTCAGAAAAAAAACGTGGTAGACCTAAAAAGACCAAACAAGCGTTTATAATTCAGTAAATCTTTGTAAATAAATATTTTTATATATATATTTTCTTCGTAATTTGAATTATATAAAAAATACCGAATTTAGATGTTTAACTTTAACGGAAAATGGTAATATGCTATATTTTTATGTAATATTCATTATCTAAATTAAATATTCTCCTGTAATATTGTTTATTCTCCGGTAATATGCTATTTCTTCTATGGTGAATAATATTATCGTCTTCCAAAACTACCATACGAACCCTATGTAGTCAACTAAAAAATCAATTAATGTATTAATTAATCAGGGAATTAGAGTATTACTAGAAAAACAACACGCCATGAAATTTGCAGTTATAATCAGCGAAGCCCGCGACAATCGTAATAGATTACTTTATTATAACAGCTATAAAACAATTCAGAGGGTTCCTGAAAAATATTTTCAGTTTCATAGTCCGCAGCATATTCAATGCAAAAAAAGCATTTTAATTCTATTTAAAACTACACACCTAAGAAAAAAACAAAAAAATTGACTCCATAATATACATATTTGGGAAGCCCCATATTAAAATTAAAGGAATACTTGAAACTACTGTTTTGTGAAGACTATTATGATGATTATGTTAACAAAAATAATATTAAGCTATACATTACAAGCGATTAACAATTTATGCAGCTACATTGCACTTTTTATTGAAAAAAAATGGAGCCTACTTCGTTATAGAGTCCTGATTATTCGAAAAACCAGTTATCGAATAATTCCAGTTATTTGAACAACGATTATCCGATTAATCGGAATTTAAAATTTTTAAGATCTTCAATATCTTCAAGGGCCAAAACCACAAATTACCCTTCTTTTTTTAATGAAAACAGCCCTAGAATTAAAAAAAATTACAGGTGGTACAGTTGTATCCTGTTAACACACACAAAAAATCCAAATCAATCAATCAATCCGAATAAGTGATGATTTCACGGTCAAAAAAGCATTTTAGTATTCATATATAAATTTTTGAAAATCCGATTATTCGAAATATATTCCGATTATTGTAAACGATTAACCGGGTTTTCGATTAATCGAATATCATTCCCTACTACTCATGTTTCTGATTTACGGTATTACATATTTTGATATAGCGAGATTTTATTCAAAATGTTATTACCCTTGTTTTATAATTTAAATGAATCAATTGAATACCCAACAAAAGAATTTAGTTCGTCAACAGTCCCAATCAACTCAAATATCTTGTTATCCTTATATAAACGCTTTTTAGAATAAAGACCAGACTGACCTAAAACTATGTCTAAATGAACCGATGATTAATACCTCCATCTCCTGTACGTGTATAAATTGAAATATTTGACAAACAGGTTTTCGTGATTTTATTCAGTGAATTCCATTTTTGAAACATATTTTACCGTTGTGGTAGTGATATTATATTTACTTTGAATAGTATTTATAGAAATTTTAAAAAAATATATATGAATATTTTTTTAACATTTCTGAACTATAATTTATAATTAAAATATATCATATTAGAACTCAACATTTGAATAGTACGTACGAGTTATAAATGGTAATCATTAATAATATAAATTATTCAACGACAAGATATCTTTTAGCTTGCAAAACTTTTAAAGAGATGCTATTCAGTTAATATCACGTATCTACTGATATGATTACAAGTTTATTTTGTTTATTATGAATTTGTCTTTTTGTGATTTTAATAATTTCTTATGACAGATAAAGTGAAATTGAAAGATATAAAACCTTACATCACATGCTCACTTTGCGAAGGTTATTTAATACACGCCTCAACGATAACAGAATGCCTACATTCTTGTAATGTTTCAGTCTATTTTTTCTAACATTACTTAGTTTGTAAATCTTGTATTGTCAAATATCTTGCAGACAATAAAAATTGTCCCGAATGCGACAAAATACTACACCCCACCAACCCATTAACTGTAGTAATGTAATATTTGTCTTTATTAAAATATTTATCGTGATTTAGGGTAGATAATACTTTACAAGATTTAATTTACAAACTGCTTCCCAACCTAAAGAAAGGTATACCATATTTAAACTGTACTCATCTTGTAGTAAACACAGAAAAGGCTATTACTTTTTATCGAAAACATGACATGAAAATTCCACCAGATATTGGTATTTTTATTTTAAATAAATTTCATTTTTTATATTCAGATTATAAAAAAAAGGATGTTGATAAAATTCCAGAAAAATATATAATTGACAATACTATTGATTTGGAACTAAAACCTTATAACATTGAAAATATAGATCTACTGTGTAGACCCTATATACGATGCCCTGCTAAAATGACTATCAAACTTGTTAAGAAATTTGTTTCTCTAAAACTTCTCAAAGATATTAAACGATATGATGAGGTATGTTGCTATAAACATTTAGTAACGTTTAGATTGAAATATTTTGCGATAAAGAAATTTTAGGAAAAGACCATACATTGGAATTTATTAACTTAACAAAGCACACAAATAAGGTTTTACTTAGTTTCATTTATATAGGTTTATTTTAGAAAGCGCCTTTATTGTTATTCTACAACATTTGTCGAATCAGCTAAATCCTGTTTCTTTATGTATTTATGTTTACACAATTTAATTACAATTTACTAAATTGTATGTACAAGATTTCTAACATCATGGTTGTACAGCGTATAATTTCCAATTGCTTTTGCTATTTCAAGTCCCAATTTGAGCATTAGTTCTTTATTCTAAAATACGGTTATTAAGCCTAAAGATTTTACCTCAACATCCAAAAGCATAAAGGAAACCAAACTAGAATTTTCTATTACTGCACAAATACCTTTGTTGAGTTTTTTAAATTTTGTGTTTCTTGACTAGGTTTAGTGGTTGTATTTTATGTATTTGATGAATATACCTGAATTTCGTCGATTAGGTAAGACATGTTCAAAACATCCGTGTAGTAATCAATTTTAAAACTTAATTTATGAGATATTTTGAGCAATAGATCTGATTTACTCATAACGTTTACTTGCGGTAGACTCAAACGTAGCATACAAATCAAAGAGGTTATACAAGATTGAATAAATCTAGTTGAGTCACAAGCACAAGTACATTCTATCAAATTTACAACACAAAGATGAATGTTTAGATTTTTGGTTAGATGATCAAATATATTGTGAGTATAATCATAATGCGTTACTAATTCGATTTGTCCGGGTAAATCAAATAAAAAGTAAACTTTTTCGTTCATAAAAGGTAATATATTGTCTATAACCCACATGTAATTCTTACTTATGTATTCATAAGCTTTAACAATAGTTCCATTTGGACCTAAGTCGTCATTTTCCATTAATTCTTTCATTTTTATCAATTTTGATATGTTGATGTCGCAATCGTATGGTAAATTTTCATTTCCAGGATCTAAGTTTATTATAATTGCTCTTACACCAAAGCATAACAAAAATTGCTTTCTTCCATTACAATACGTTGATTTTCCTGATCCTGGTGGACCAATTATAACTTCTCCATAAAACTTATTCATTTAAAATAAACATAACTGTATTTTGTTAGATGGTTACATTCTGCAATTTGTTTTAACACCATAAATGGTAAATCAACACTTGTAAAATTTGTTAGAATTTATGTCTGCTAACTACAATAAGAACAGATTAACATTTTTAAGAATATGATCTCATTTTAGTAACTAGTCCATCTTGTTTTTAACCTTTATTATATGTGTACGCATAGACCAGGGTTCGGTAACCTTTTTTATCTCATGAGCCACTTTTTTATATCAAAAAATTTCACAGGTCCCGTTTTTGAAAATTTACACATGATATATTTTTATTAAAGAGAAACGGTTCTAGTATATTCAATAAAATAAAATCCAGGGGGATTTGAAAATTGAGTATTAAAATTATTATAAAGTAGAGGGCCATATGGCCCGGATTTACAATCATGAGGGCCTATTTTTTTAATTTAATAGGTAATGTTGGAAAATTTCTTATGTATACTAAAATTATCGTATAATAAAATGTTTTCTTCCAAGGATGTCCAACCTATGAGCCGCACTGCTGCCCACTTAATATTTTCATGCGGTCCACTGTCAAATTCTATTTTTTTATATTATTATATTAGTTAATAGTTAAAAAAAGTTAAAAGACCGATTATGTTTCTCAATATTTGAGCGCATAACAAATTTTACTAAGAAATTAGAACTATTAATAATACATTTGAAAGATGATGAAATTATACATTTTCAGATTTTATCTAAAATGCAAGAAAATTTTACTGTTAACTTTGAAATTATGCTAAATTTTGTTAGAAAAATTTACAACGAGATTTTCTGACTTCATAAAGATAGAAACTTAATTGTGTAGTGATCTATTTTTATCTAATTATACGGAAGCACCAGTTAGAACTCTATGAGCTACATAGTGGAGAATCTTTGAAAACATATCAGGGAACATCTTGATCTTCTTGAATTTTACAAATAACTCAATTCTTATAATGAATTTGATCAAATTGTCAATTTATCTAGAGGAATACAGGTATTCCTCGATTAACGCGATTTATAAAACCAAAATTTCAACCGCGTTAATCGAGGAAAGTGATTTTTTAAGTTGATTTTATACTTTTGAAAAATAACTGGATTTTTATTTGTTTCTTATCTATATCTTCAGATATATTTCTATAGCATATCATTTTTTAATACAAATTGTTACATACAATTTTTCCTTTAATAACTCAAATTGTAAAAATAATTCATGAAAATTTTTATTTTTTAATTAATTTTGTTCTTTATCTTCCTATTGATAGAGCTCGTTTTGTTCTGATAATTCGATAAGATCAGGGGTGCACAATGTGCGGCCGTGGGCAATAAATTTGACCATAATGCAATATATCATTTTACTTCAAATTGAAAAGTTAAAATGAGATTTTATTCAAGGTCTATTTAAAATATTTTAATCAAAAAGTTACATTCTTGACTTTGCCCCAGTTTCTCAAATGTTAGCGAAGGGCACACAAAATCAAGGCAGTCACTGATATATTTTTTTATCATAAGATTATATTAAATGGGATGATTTAATGAAATATGTTGAAAATTGTAGATTAGGCTACAATCATCTAAATTTTCGTATTCACACCTTGGGGTGACCAGTCACCCCCATGAGACGCACTGCATTAATCCTACTATTGCTATTTATTCCGATTCAGTTAAATGACAAATATGATGTTGAAAATTATTAATTAAAACTGGCTCATTAAAATTAAAATTTAAAAAAAACTATTTTATTAGACCTAAAATTTAGGTCCAGAGTAAACTTTCTCAATGTTGAAGTAAATTTTGTGCGGCCGTAGTATCAATGAGAAAAGTAGCATTGTGGCTGAATTGGTGGAAAGGTTGTGCACCCTGGATAAGATCATCATGATTAAATTCGTTCGAATATGAATTGATTCATTCCTCAACATTGTTGACATTAATGTTATTCAAGCCCACACGTTATCCAATTTTAACAATTTCGTTAAATGTTTTTGACACTGGGTGAATTGAGGATTATCATTAGAAAATGAAAGATATATTTGTTTATTATTAAAAATTCCAGATTAAGAAAATAAAATAAAATCTTTATAAATGTAAGAAAAACGTACAATTAATTTGCATTTATTAATTATATTGGACTGAATTCTGAAATAATTAACCAACAAAAATAATTTTAATATCATTATTTACATTACATATCTAACAACATAAAAAACACAAAATTTTTTTTTAACTCTTTAATGCTCACGCAGAGTCCATTTTATGGACGATTTTATTCAATGAAATTTAGTTAGCCTATAATTTTGCACCATTTATAAATTTTATATTGAATGATTATGAAATTCTCTCGATATGAATTAATGCATTTGTTGTTACAAAAATTGAAGGTGCGATTTTTCATAAATCTTGATAATTACTGCTAATATTTGAAATTAATAATGTACAATTTTATAAAATAATTTAATTGTTAAAATCACTCATGCATAAATACTTTTTTCTGAATAATATAATAAATCGATCATAGTTGAAAAGCATTAATGATTTATATTGATTACTATTTATCCAAATATTAATTAAAGTTGAAACAAACTTTCATTAAATTTTAATTGGAAACAATAAACATTCCCAACGTAATGGTGATTCACCACAACTGTAAATCACTATAATTAAGTTGATAAATTCTATTGATACTCCCATACAAATGACAGTAACTCAAGTTTGTTCCTTATAAGGAAATATATTGACGATTGAAAATTATTATGTCTGCTAGAATGCTATGAATGCAAAAATATCAACACAATTGCCTGTTGTGCTATTCAATAAGAGATATGTAACATAGATACGCATCACTCAGTCGCTCTGTCTCAACTATAACTATGACAAAATATAAATCATGAACGATAGTAGCTGTTTTCATTGTTCATTATCATTTTGTCATTTGAGTTTTGCACAAACAATTTTTTTTCTATTTTCAAATTTAAATTACTATAAAAATGTGTGAAGACGATGTTGCAGCTTTAGTTGTTGATAATGGATCAGGAATGTGCAAAGCAGGATTTGCCGGAGATGATGCTCCCAGAGCCGTTTTCCCTTCAATTGTTGGTCGACCAAGACATCAAGGAGTTATGGTGGGTATGGGTCAAAAAGACAGTTATGTTGGCGATGAAGCCCAGAGTAAACGAGGTATATTGTCTTTGAAATATCCAATTGAACACGGAATTGTTGTTAACTGGGATGACATGGAAAAAATTTGGCACCATACTTTTTACAATGAATTACGCGTTGCACCAGAAGAACACCCTGTTCTTCTAACTGAAGCTCCTCTTAACCCTAAGGCTAACAGAGAAAAAATGACTCAGGTTTTATAAAATTAAATATTATGTTAATTTTTGCTTAGATTATGTTTGAAACATTTAATTGTCCAGCCATGTATGTTGCAATCCAAGCTGTGCTGTCATTGTATGCTTCCGGGAGAACCACCGGTATTGTTTTGGATTCAGGCGATGGTGTAACCCACACTGTTCCAATTTATGAAGGATATGCTCTTCCTCACGCTATTTTGAGGTTGGATTTAGCTGGTCGTGATTTAACCGATTATATGATGAAAATATTGACAGAACGAGGATATAGTTTTACAACTACTGCAGAGCGCGAAATTGTTAGGGATATCAAAGAGAAATTATGCTATGTAGCCATGGACTTTGAACAAGAAATGAACACCTTAGTCACATGCACCAACACAGAAAAGAGTTACGAATTGCCTGATGGTCAAGTCATTACAATTGGAAATGAAAGATTCCGATGTCCTGAAGCTCTATTCCAACCTTCTTTCCTAGGATCTGAAATTAGTGGAATTCATGAAACTACATACAACAGTATAATGAAGTGCGATGTTGATATCCGAAAAGATTTGTACGCTAATACCGTTTTGTCTGGTGGAACTACTATGTACCCAGGAATTGCCGATCGAATGCAAAAAGAAGTTTCTTCTCTTGCACCATCAAGCATGAAAATCAAAATTATTGCACCCCCAGAGCGAAAATATTCAGTTTGGATTGGTGGTTCCATTCTAGCTTCTCTCTCTACTTTCCAACAAATGTGGATCAGTAAACAGGAATATGATGAAAGTGGACCCTCAATTGTTCATAGAAAATGTTTCTAAATTCTCAAAATTATTTCTATTACTGAGTTTAGATATTTATTAAAATTTAATTTAAGTAGTTTTCCAACTTATGTATATTCTTCTTAACAATCATCTATTTTTTGGTTTAAAGATGTGGGATTCACTTATTAATTCTACAAAACTTTTAATTATAAACTTCCCTTAATGGACATGTGGAGATTCCTATTCTAACGTACACTTTTTGTATTGTAAAATTCTTTTAAATTTAAACAATTTTTATTTTCGCTGTTTGAAGCCATTACAATGCATTTGAGTTTCTGCTAATTTCGATTAGAGCAGTATTATATTTCGTAATTGAAACTAATTTGGTGCTTCATCAAGATTTTTATTTTTTGGAAAAAATCGGGTAAACAACCATAAATTTAAATTTAGTTTTTTTATCACTATTTTATTTTTCTTAATTTACTGATTACTTCGAATTTACCAGTATTTTGAATTTTGTTAAAATTGTGACATTTTTTTAATTTAGATAAAGAATCAAAATTACAATGCCTTCAATACTTTTGGATGTGGGTCTTTATGAATGACGTGTTTTACATTTATGATTTCTATAAATAGTTTTCTAAATATAATTATAGTCGTAGGTCGAATACAAAATTATTATACAAACATTTATTATAACATACTTCATCGCTGCATAGAATTTTTATTTTCAAGTGAATAAATTATGTTTATTTATTAAGGGCCCTTATTTCAATAACCGACAAATTGTGATATATAGTGTTGACAATTTACGCAATAAATTGTTATCGGTGAATATTGAAATTTATAATTACTATAATTTATTTACATATAAACTTATGTAAATTTTCTTCTTAAAATAGTATTTTAAGAATATCAATGCATTCATGACATCTGCAGATATTCTTGATCGACCTGTCGTAATTATGCTACCGATAGATGAAAATACCCTGTCTGAATCACAGCTGATAGGTTTAATACTTTTCAGTGTGGTATATATCTTTCTTGAATTATCGGTTCTCATTCCTTGTTTTTTACATCTTGTCTTGTTTGTAAAATATTTTTTACTTATCGAAACCAAATACTGAACACATTCATAATCTATGATAAAAGAAAATACTGCAATTTACAATTTTATTTTTTCTGGCATTCATGCAATATATAATTGCTAAAATATTAATCAATATCATTTCAGGGTTCATTTACTTTATAAAAATTTTTAAGATTTTGAAATAATAACAATGCCATAATAAATCTGAGCTTATTACAGTGTTTGTCAGAATTTTTTTTATTCAAAATTTTAAATCGGGTTGGAAAGTTATACCAACAAAAACATAATATATTGGAATAACTTAAAAGATTCATTAAAAGCGGTTTTTGGGACAGTTTGCAAAAAAAGGTGCCCCAAACCGAGGTCCGACTGTAACACAATAGTTCATTATTTAAGTTTATACCGTCTAGTGTTTTATAAATTTAAAAAAAACTATTTTATTAGACCTAAAATTTAGGTCCAGAGTAAACTTTCTCAATGTTGAAGTAAATTTTGTGCGGCCGTAGTATCAATGAGAAAAGAAATACTACTTACAAACATGACCTAGCTCTGCCGAAAGAACATTCTTATTATACTCAAAAAATAAATTCACGTTGAAAATCTATAGTATAGACGAATCTTGTTAAATATCAAGCATGTAAGTGATAGACATAAATTTCAAAAATTAAGATATAAGAAAGTATCAATTAAAAATATATAATAAAGAAAGTAATAATTAGATGAATTTTAAATTTATTTTTTAAAGAACACCACCAAACAAAATCACAAATTATATTTAATGAGCTACATCAGGGGTTCCCAAACTCATTTTTCCTAACTCCCCCATTTTTAGCAATATATTTTCTCAACGCACCCCTAAAAAAATTTTTGACTACGTCGTATATATATTTGTTACTGTCACTTTTTATATCATTGGATCCAAACTATCTATAAAAATATTCCCTTACAAGCAAAAAATGTTTGCAAACAAGTTTTTTGGGTATACAATGTTTTTATATATGTTTTTGTACTTTAAAAATTGTTTGAACAAAACTGTATTGTCTATAAATAAATAAAGTACAAAAAAAATATAAAACAACTTGTACATAGAATATATAATTTATTTTATAATAAAATTTTATAATGTTTCAATATAAAATGTGTTGTAAATAAGTGTAATTAATAATTAAAATGTTATAATAAAACAATCAATGAATATTGACATAGAACGATATTTTAAATTTAGTACCGCATTAATTTTACAATACTGAAATATATTAAAAAAAATTTATATATATGTTTTTATAATCACCCCCAATCGTCTCAGCTGAAAATCGCCCCCAAGGGGGCGATATCGCCCACTTTAGGAACCACTGATCTACATCTTCCAAAACGTCTTTCATATAATATCATAGTTTGATGAAATTGTTTACCCTTTTTGTCTGACCACATACCGCAGTTTAGTGCAAAGAAATCCAAATGACATTCTAGGTAATGCATTTTTATGCTATAAAGGCAATTCATTTCTTGGTATTCTATCAATAACTCTTCGATTAAATCCATGTGATTGTTTTTATCATTCGTTATCAAAAAAAATAAAATAATATTTTCCAATGCATCTTTTTTGTTCAGGATTAAGGGTAGATATTTATTTTTGTGATGCATTCAATAACAATTCGGACTTATGGTTGATGAATTGAATAGTTTTTTCATGAGACCCACAATATTAATATAATTAACAGCATCATCGTTTTTTTCATAAAATTTTAAAAATTCATCTCGACGATTTCAATGATCCGTAGAAAAAACTAATTTTTTAATTCATATTTTGTTTTTAAATCAACTTTTCATATAAAATACCAAATGTATTACAAAAGGCATCAGTTTGACAGATTAATTTACTGGTTCTAGTTAGATATATTCCTCATATGAAACAGAATTTATTGTAATCGGTCGAATCATGTCTATTTATTATAATTCTGGGTTTAAATCTTGTTTAAATATTTCGTGAGAATGCAATTATTAAATTTAATTAAAGTTTAATTAATTGAAATATGTAATAAAAATTATATTTGACATGTAAAACATGTCACTATGTTTTTTGTGGGTAAAAATTTAATAGAATAATAAAATTACTAATTAAAATATCACCATTTTTAGATTTTTAATTATAAAAATATGTATATCGTTAGAATCTTAAAAATTAGCTGATTATTTTAATATATGTTTAAGATTATTAAGGTTAGGATACATGTTGTATATGAAAACTATAATTTTACAGCCTACATTTTTATATTATACTTGCTCAACTTAAATTTACAAAAAAAAATTTCGTATATTTATGAAAAAGTCTCGTAAGGGTTAACAATATTTTAATCTTACGTGCAACAATTTTTAATAAACAAATAAATAGTTAATTTAAAAAAATTAATGTATTTTAGTTAGCTTTTATTTATATTTTTTAAGTTTCATCTTACTAGTGTATAATGACTGTACGCCCTACAGTGTACCGTATAATTAATAATATATATTTTTAATTATGATGTATCTTCTTGTGAAATTGATCCTATTTAATAATTTACATAATATTAATATTAATAATAAACGTTAAATGTGACAATTGAACACCATGCTGAGAAAGACGAAAAATTTTGTTATTATCCTACAGAGCGATATATTTTTTCATGTAATTGTTCTTAAAGTGGTCACATAAAAATTTTAAAAAATGACTTAACTGTTTGTCATTTTGTAATTTCTGTATTGAATTTGTGAATAAATTTTCATGGAAAATTTATTTTCACGGTTTGATGTGCAATCAATTATTATATTTAATTGATTGAAATCAGTTATATTACAATTATGTATAGAAGCGTTTCATAATAAATATCCATATAAGCAGATTACACATAAAATTTAAAAAATAATTTCTGTATACCGAATTTGTTTCGAATAAATATGAAATAGTAAATTAATTTTAAAAAATACAAAATATATATGTATAAAATAGTCAAAACTACAAATCATTTTACTGTTTTCTAAACATTTTTATCATTCTGGCCTCATGCCACTAGTTACATCAAATAGATTGATTAATTTTATTATACGTTGGTATATATGTATATTAGGGTGCTCAGTGATCACTGATCACTTTTGCATATTTTTTTTAAAGATCACAAAACATTTTTCACCATCAGAATTATTGGTAATGGTGACCACTGATCACTGATAGTAGTCTGATAGTAATATTTGTCGATTATAATAGACATATTAATAATTATCAATCCTTTAAAGCAGTAGTTCCTAAATTTGTTTCACCATGAACCCGTCATTTCACATTAATTTTAATTTAAAGGAAATCATTCCCACTTAATTTTATTTTAAAAACATTTTTCCATGAATTCATGTTATATCCAATGTGATTACTACTGAATTCCAATCTCTTTGAAATATTCAGTGCTGATAGTCTGGGTTTTCTTGTAACTGAATAACTTTTAATTTTATTATCATGTAGTCTGCTTCTAACAGTACTTTCACTTTCTTCCACGTTGCAATGCATTTTTAACTTAGGTGCACTCATTTGACGGCAAAAAAATAAGTTTGTTGACATACTTTTGAAAAATACCAACCCTTAAGGAAAAATCTTTTTTTTCCAATATTTTTTTGAAAAAAGATATTACCAAATTATGAGAAAAATCTTTAATTTTTAAAAATGTTTTTTATTTCATGTTAATTTTGGGGTTCAAAAAAATAAACATTTTGAAATGGAAACGTATTAGTGTTAGGGATTTCACTCATGGGCAAAATTTTAATAATAATCAATTAATTAAAATTTGTCAAGTAAATTAGGGGTAACCAACCTCTTCGAAGTCCTAGCCATCTAGAAGCACTAACTTTTCTTAATGAAACCCTGAACTAAATTTTTCATTACATTTCTAGACAAAATTTGGACTTGCTTAGTTATTTACTAGGAGATAATTTCAATACAATGGTAAACAATATAAGATAACACAACAGGGGTTGTGAAACGCTGATCTATTTTGAAATTCTCAACTAGATAATAAAAATATACAAAAATTAAAATCAAACTGTTGATCCATCTTTGCAACAGTCCTAGAAATTGATAATTTTAAATTGTATTTTTATTAAATTTTTGTGAATTTTAAATTGTGAGGTTCTAAACGCAAAAGATTTTAAACCACTGAGTTAAATCTTACCGGATCATTTTTTTAACTAAATTATTTTTGCAAAGTTTCCCTATCTATAATTTCGTAAGTCCGAACCTAGACGATGAGAAAATTAGGTTTAAATTTATGAAAAATTAGTACAACCTTCTCATATTTGGTATGGGAAGGGATTTCCAAAATTTTTCACGCATGGACTCAGGACCGTGGAGAGGGTCTAGGGTCTTATGGCCATAGTCTACAATCATGAGGGATCTATTTTTTTAATTTATTAACACTATGCATGTTATTTTATCGGCAGTAGCTGGAGTATATAGAAATGCTAACAAATTTCAAATTTTACCACACCCATAGTATTAATAGGTAATATTGGAAAATAAAAGTATACCATAATTATCGTAGTATAAAATGTTCTATAACCGTTGAAAATCCGATTGGTCGTCATAATTTTGACATACATATACTTATGAAATTTTCTAAAATTACCTATTACATTAAATAGTAGGCTCATCATGATTGTAGGCCAGAGTCATATGGCCCTAGCCCTTTTCCACAGCGCTGCATGAAATACAACGTTTTTTAAAACCACCAAGGTCCATCTTAACCTCTTTGGCGACCCATAAAATCAGAACATAAAATTACAACTAAATCTGTGATTGTAAAATATGCTGAAATGTTCATAAATTATAATGAATTAATATGGGTGCATTGTTAAAAAAGTTTGTAACCACTGTACTAAAAAATCTTCAAAATATATGATTTCTTAAATTTTTTTTAAAAGAAATAATTGTATTCCCAAAAAATATTATAAACTTGTATTGTTTACATTTGTATATTTTTTTGAGCATTCAATTTTATTTTAGAATCTTTATTCGTTAACTCACAATTATAAATCAAAATGTTGTGGAAGTATGGCATTATGTCAATTATCTATGAGTCATCGAAAAAGATGATGCTACAGTAATTTAATTAATTTATTATTATTTATGAATTATTACACTGAATAATTATAAAAAATGCAAAATGATGTTGATAAAACAAGACAAAAAATGTATATTGGGGTAATTTGTTTGTTTTTTATTATCGATGAATTAGTAATTTTATTTTTAGAAATTGCAGCTGTATCAGTTACGCTTATAAATTTTATTATACATGTATCATTTATAAAAAATCAGCGTGTGACAACAAAAATTATTTTATGTATTTAATTGCTATTATGATTTCAACAAAAGACATTTTATAAGTATATAATTTATGTACCAACTATGAAAAGGTAATATTATTAACCCCAATTTGTACCTATAAAATTGATAATTATGAGATAGTTAAAAATAAACTTTTTTATTTATTTAAAAATTAAAATATCTATTGTACTGGGTATTATTATATTTTATAAATTACCCAATATTATATTGCAACAAATAGCTTTGTAATTTATCTGTTTATTTCATATATCCGCATCTTTATATGGGAGGTTAAATTGTAACAATAAATAAGATAATTCCACAATAATGAATCTATTTACATTTCAGAAAGTGATAAAATGTTAAATCTTTAGAGAATCTCGTGTTTCGTTGTGCATCCGATGTAATTAGAGCGAGATAAATGATAATAATATAGCTTTAGGGTTCAAAATGAATAGAAATAAATTATCAACTACTCAATTGTGTATAAATGAGCAAATGGATGTATTCACTTTTATTTTATGTTTACGCGTCAACCACCCGTCAATTGTAATTATGTTATAATTGTATTATTATTACATCATCATTATGCTTCATAGTTGACGTAATATTATTTTATGTCGTATTTGTCAGGGGCTATCTGTATCATATCACAATTTATCTGTCAGAAGATTCAGTTTAAAATTTAAAGTCAAATGGAAACTATTGAAACAAATATATTTGAACGTACCTGATGGCTCTATTTGAACTTTATAAGTACACTTTACGTTTATAATTAAAAGTGAAATTTACTGTAAATCTGACGTAAACCTCAAAGTAAATATTTCTGTAAATGAAACGTACTTGGTAAAGTTTGAAATTGATCTTACACGCATATGATTTTATAGCTATCGGCATTTTAGCCATTACTAGTTAAAAGAAGCGATATCAATGAGACGTAGATCTACTTATGCTCGTAACACAGATTTTCTGATAAAATTAGATAATTACAAGTTTGATTTTAAAAGTTTTGTTTAATTTTGGATTAAAAGTACATTAAAATATGCAACAGTCAGTGTATGAAATAATTATACATTTGTATTGCAGAGTTTTAACTTTTTCTCACTGGGAAGTCAAACAAAGTGGTCATTATTGTATGTTCTTTTAATTGTTGTAATTAAAACTTGTTGAAAAAACAGCACTGTGCTTAAAAAAAGAGAAACAATCTAGTCGAAAGTCATGTTTGTATGTTTAGCGTCGGAACATGTAAAATGACCTGTTGTGAAAATGAATTGATCTATTTAAACTTGAAAAAAATTTTAATTTAACTGCCACCATCAAATAAAAAAATGTTCTAGATTCTAGAATCTAGATCTTAAGTTTAGTATAGAAATAAAATGATTTTAATAAAGGGATTAGCGTCATAGTTCATCGAGACAACATTTATCGTTATTATTTTATTTATAACAATCAGTTTTAATTCCAAGTGCAAAAATTATAAAGTGACACCAATTAGAGAGCAAATTGACCTTGAACTACATGCGTGTCAAACATTAGATGTGTTTATTCTGTATGAATTTTAAGAATTAAAAGTTTAAAAAGCACTTGAAAAGTTTTGAGTATATCTGGTTATTTTAATGGTTCATCAAATTTCACTAATTTGTTCCCAGGAATTAAAAATAACCATTCTAAATTATATTGATCATGAAGAGTATACATGAAATATGGCTAAAATAGAAAATAACGTGGGAAATTGAACGGAATTTGAATTAAAAAATGAAATTATTAATTCGTGATATAAAATAAAATTCCTGGCCGATAGCATTGCGAAATTTAATTTAATTGTTTATTGACTTTTCATGATGACTAAATACATCTGACAGATTTATAATAACAATAGTGTAAGGTCAGTACTGACAATGGGAGGCTCAAACTAGCCAATGAATGTAAAAATTGACTTGAAATGAGAACATGTGTTAGTGGAACAATATATAAATATATCGTCATGTGCAAAGCGGTAGTGCTATAATTGAGTACATACTGATATAACATTTAAAACATAATAGACATTTCAATTACACTAGTGCAACCAATAAAATTGTGTAGATTTATATTGCTCCAAATTTACTTTTCTCATAATGTATTTCTAATTTGTTAAAAATTCAAAAATCTATGATTATCAGAAAATTGTATAAAATCAACTTTTAAAACTATAAATAACGTAAACAAGAATCACATCACACTCTACACAAATATTAATATACACCAGTTGATTTACAAAAACAATGAGTGAAATTTCTACCTTTAATGTGGATATACCAATTTACTTGGATGTAGTAAAACAACAAACAGATACGCCACTTTCAGAACTCAACCTTTATCCAGGATTAGCCGTACGCACCAATAAATTCGTGCCTGCAAATACAATGTTCCATCCTTTCAATTCTCCATATTCTAAATTGATCACATTCCAGCACCCTCTCAACTGCGAAAGCGACACCCATAATAAACTGAAAGAGGTAATAAATGTCCCTTAAATACATATCCTCATGATGGGATAATTTGTACGGTTAATAAATGTCAATCAATCACATTTCCATGATGTGCGGTATTGTGAGTAACCCGATTGCCAAACTCAAATTCATGTTAAGTCACTTTTATGAGAACTGATACAATCACATTTCAGAAATCAATATTTTTATTGTCCGTTATTGCAAAAATGCAAAGTGAAATTTGACATTTCAATATGAGATAATATCGTACCGATGAGGGCATTTAAAAATATTATTTTTATTCTATAATTTCGATAAATTTGGGTAAAGTTAAAGTTTAACACGTGATATATCGAATTATGCCTTGTCTAATCTGTGGCTTCAATTAGAATGATAAACTTTCACGGTAATTTGTAAAATTAAGACAAATTGCAAAAAATTTGATTTATTGCCGAGAATCATTCTGTCCATTTTAATATTAAAATTTGAACATGTTGCACGTTTCATCTTTAGTCTACTTTGATGACAGGAATAAATTTTGTAATCTTATACATTTATGTAATTTTTAAATTAATTGTGTGGGATAATTTACACTTGTCCATTTAAGCTAAATTTTAACTTGAAATTTATCAGTTTTAAAGTTAGCTAATCAATCAATTTACTCGTCTTTGAGAATAAAATCACGCACATAAATGCTTGTTGTAAATTATGTGTCAATTGTTTCACAATTTACAAATAAGTAATTAATCATTATTGATGTCACATATATTCAAATATATTGGTTATTTGGTCAATTTAGATTTTAACCAACATGAGATTGTTAAGCAGTGTTCACGGGCATATTAGTGAAAATCAAAGAAACAGCTGGACATGTTTTGCGAAATGGACCAATAACAAATCAAAAGCAAACGTGCGTTTGAACATAATTTCTACCAAAACGTTCGATATTGCTTTCGAAGCGATTAAAAGCATTGGTAATTTTATATTATGCCTTGCGGGGATTTATGTTTATATATTAATTATAATTGCTAATTCTATAATTTCTTTTAGATGAAAACAAAGAAATAATTATAAATATGGATGAATATGATAATGTGAAAAAAATGATGAATGATAAAAGCATTGTGAAAATGAAATATGGTAATTATTTCAATTTCTATTGATGTCGGTTTCAACGTTTAAAATAGTTTCTTTTATATTTTTGGAATCCATTACATGTTTATACAATTATGTTTTTAATAATGAATTGCTTCTTTGATTAACTTATTAAAAACTTCAAAAAGATTAATTTATTTAAGATGACGATATATTATAATAATTATGTATCGCATCATTCATTTATTTCAATAATGAAATATTTAGATTTGGAAGATTCCGGCTTAGTTGGATCTGGAGAATCTGGAAATTTAGCAAAATCGAGTGAAAGCAGTCAATCTAGTAGACCTTTTGACGAAGACTCAAATATTAAACCAAACCTCAATTTAAACGACTCGGGCATAGGAAAATTTTTTTCTCCGTCAAATTTTAAAAAATCAAAAGGTCATTTCATGTGCGATATATTAATGAAAAATGAACAAAAGTCTCCTTTAAACCTTTCAATGAAAATAACACCTAGTCATACACCGATCAAAATAACACAACCCATCTTACAACCATTATTAGAAATTGATAATTATACATCAAATTCGGAAATAAAAAAACGAAAAATAATAATTAAAAGAGAAAAAAAACTCTTAACTTGCGAGTATTGTTTCAAAAAGTTTGACAGACCTTCTTTATTGAATAGACATGTCCGTATTCATACTGGTGAAAAACCCCACGTTTGCTCCACCTGCAATAAAGCATTTTCTACTTCGAGTGCTTTAAATACCCATGCTCGTATACATACTGGAGAGAAACCACACATTTGTAATTACTGTTCTAAATCTTTCACTGCTAGTTCAAATTTATACTACCATAAAATGACTCACATTTCGGTAATATATTGTTTTTAAATTAATTTCTAATCAATCAATTTAGAAAAAACCACATGAATGTGCAGATTGTGATCGTTCTTTTCCTACACCGGGTGATTTAAGGTGCCACATGTATATTCATACAGGAAACTATCCATTTAATTGCGACATTTGCAAAAGAGGGTTTAGTAAAAAAACCAGCTTAAAAAAGCATATACAAGAAAGACTACCTGCCCCTAAATGTAAATTTTGTTCCGACACGTTCAAAAATGTTTGTTTGCAAAGAATTCATTTACACACAAAACACAATTTACCTTTGGCTCCTCAACCCAGGCGGAGAGGTATTTAAACATTTTATATATGTATATTATTTATAATTTTTAGTTTTATCAAAAGATCGAACCAACTTACTGCGAACGCAATCTTTCAACCAACCCAGTACTAGTTATACATCAGATCAACATAATAAAAACCCACAAATGTTAACTGCATACAAACAGATGTGGAATCAATCCAATTGTGAAATTTCTCCTAATCAAAATCATCCAAATGCTTTGAATTTTGAAAAATATATACAATACTACCAAAGTCAACATTTATTTTTACAAAGTATGAATGATAAAATGCTTCAAGAATACATGAAGGAGCAGTATAATTATTTTACAAATTACCATAAAAATGATACAACGGAAGACAAAAACTAAATATTTTATTTTATTGGAATTAATCATAAATCATGTAAATAAAAATTCATAAAACACATTTTTTGAATTCTGGGCATTTCGTTTATCAAAATAAAATACAAAATTTGAAGCTTAATCGCAAGTGGAAATACTTTTTGAATCCAAAAATTGGTGACATGTAAATTTCATCTTGATAAAACTTAAAATACTGCATGATTACTCCTTTTAGATAATAATTCCATTTATCGACGGTTGAATAAAATTACCATTTTATTACCTCTGTCATATATCACCCGAGAAAGTTTGTTTTTGACCTATAAATTTTATTTTTTGTACCTAAAAATTTTTAATTCCCCAAAAAATGAAATTATATAATGTGCAACTCTACCGGGGGGAATTAAAATAATGCATTACAATTTATAATTATTTATTATATTTATAAACTATAGTTGACTTATGTATTACGTACAAACAGCATCTAGCTCTGCCGAGGGCACACTTTTGTTCTACCAAAATAATAAATTCAATAATAAAGTCTATCCTAAAAATGCTACTATTCACTATTATCAACCTTTAAATGAGTGGTTCCTGAATTTGTTTCACGTGAAACCGTCATATCACATTACCTTTTAATTTAAACATTTAAAAAAAGGTAATCTGGGTTTTTGACTGAAAATTAACTTTTTTGAAGTTATTATTTATGATAATGTTTATGAATTTAAAAACCATCCTAGAAGTTATGTTGAATACAATTATAAGACTTTCTTAATTTTTACAAAAAAAAGGTAATTTGGGATTTTGGCCGTGAAGATATAAGATTTTGAATTTTAAAATTATCATAATATTGATGAATTTAAAACTTTTTATTAGAATGTGTAATTTTTATAATTCTAATACGGGTTTGAATTTAAAAACAAAGGACAATTGGGATTTTAACTTTGAAGGACTCAATTTCTGAAATTGAAATTTGCGATAAAACTTTATTCTGGAAAAATTGTTATAAGAATATGGAATTTGTAAAACTCGACTCCCCTTACTTTCTTAAATAAACTGGAACAAATAGATAAACAGATCAATATTTTAAACTATTTTACATAAAGTAATAAAGGAAAGTTGAAAACATTAGTACTGACCTTTTTTTTAAAATATTTATTTTTTTGGACCCCAAAAAATACATATAACATTTATGGATAAATAAATGATTTTTTCTCATAAGATTTGGTAAAATTGTGTTTTCAAATAAAATATTTGAAAGAGGAGATTTTTCCCTATATGACACTACCATTTTGTTTATATATGTTTGCGAAGTTTTTTTTATGGCTTCGAGTTTGGTAGATTCGGATCTAACTTATTGCAAATTGCATTACATTTTGACTCAAAATGTATACAAAATTTTTGATTAGAAAATTAAAATGAACATAAAAATAAATACATTAGATTGATAATAAAGGTTATTGTCGCGTTATTCCTCTTATTGTCATATATATTTTAAAATGTATGAAGAAATAAGACTTTTATCAGAAATTAAATTACAAACGGATGAAGTTGATACAAGAATACCAAAGGCTATTGAATTAGCAAAAGTAAGTTAATCACTTTATTTGTTTAAATATTCCATAGGAGAACAAGTTTGATGACGCGATGGAAATGCTTTTTATTTTGGAAAAACAATGCCGAACGGTTTCAAAATAACATACTAAAATAATTTGTAATAGGGTGGTGACATTGCATCAAACAGTAAAGTGATATTAACTATAATTGATCTCTGCAAAGAATACAAGAAATGGGAAAAACTTATGACCTCTCTTGTTGTGCTGAGTAAAAAATACGGTCAAATGAGAGAAGTAAGTGTATTTTTACATAATTTTATTTTATTAGTCTATAAAAAAAATGGTGAACGCTACCATAATATTAGTTGACGAATTAGAATCTGTTGATCCTAAAATTTCAATCGAATTACTTCAATGCATCCGAAAAATATCACAGGGTAAAATCTACGTTGAAGTAGAGAGGGCTCGATTAGGTGTAAAATTGTCAAAAATTTGTGAAAACGAAAACAATTTATCAGAGGCAACAGAAATTATATTGGACATGCAGGTGGAAACTTATGGATCAATGGAAATTTCTGAAAAGGTTGCCATTATTTTGGAGCAAATGAGACTATCTCTCTTACAAAAAGATTATGTTCGGACACAAATTATCAGTAAAAAAATTAATTGTAAATACTTTGAAAAACCAGACACTGATGTATAGACTAATACAATTATTTAATTTATGGGAATCAATTTAGGATGAAAAAATTCGTTATTACACTCAGTTGAATACCATATGTTTGCATGATAAAAAGTACATTGATGTTTGCAAAAATTTTATAGAACTGTATAATACAAAAAAAATTGTCGACAGCGAATCCGACAGAATTCATGTATTTTTTATTTTTAATTATTTATAAATTTATGCAGATTATTAAAGCAATCGTAATTTTTATATTGTTATCCGATTACAACGAAGAATACAATATTTTACTAAATCAAATTAGGAATGACAAACCTTTGGATGATATTTCTATTTACAAGTAACAATTTTTTAGGGTGATGGTTACTTTGTACATCATAATTATATTCATTATTTTTTTACTTTATCGACCTTAGATGATGAATAAAATAATGAAATAATAATAAATGTACAGTTAGTATAAATCGAGATACCTAATAATTATTAGATGAAATCGACGACCAATTTTGATTTAAGCTTTTTAAAAAGTTTTTATTTTCAATTAAAAGCTAGGTTTGTATCACTTTAACACGACCCTATAATTCTTTGAATTCATATATGTTAAATTTAAAATGTGTTAAAATTATGTATTATGTTGAAAAATATAGAAATGCTAATAATTTTCAATTTTTACAAAAGCCATAGTCTTAAGCGCTTGGACCTCGTAAGATGTATTAATCGATTATTATTAATTTCAAAAATAGACCACATATACAACTATTTACCCTTATCTTTAAATTAGTAAATTTTTATTATAATGTTTAATGTACTCTTATGTTAATATTAATTATTAAATTGTAATTTAAAAATTTTAGAGAATTAGTTAATATGTTTATTGGTTCAAAATTGATCAAATGGGAAGTTGTAAAGGATCAAATTTTAAAAGAATTCGAAGTTTTCCCTCTATTTGTAAATGACAAACAGCTTGGAATAGATTGTTTGATGAATTTTAGATGCAGAGTTATTGACCATGTATGAAAAAATACATTTTATACATTATATTATAGGATATTCGTGTTATAGCTATGTATTACAACAGAATTCGGTTTTCAAAGATGGAAAAATTACTTAAAATTGATATTGACGTTTAATAAAATTATTCATCCGTATATTTTTTTAGGAGGCTGAATCTGCAATAGCAAATCTAGTCACAAATGGAGTTTTAGTTGCTAAAATAAACCGAGTAATAGGCTTTGTAGATTTTAGAAAAAAAACTAACGAAACACAGGCAATTATTATTACATTTATATTATCTGATTTCGAATTGGGATCCGTGAGATTCAAATACAAAATAAAAAAAATTTTTATCAACTTTTATTTATTTTTATAGAAGAATTTTTAATATTTATTAGTTTCCAAATTTTGAGAATTTATCCCAAAACCTAGACGACCGCTACATATTTCAAAAACCCCATTTTTATCCCACCATTAATAAAATTTACAATTTCAAAGCCTCAGGGAAGATCGACTTTTCCGATATTTTTTTGTAAATTTTATCAACTCTTTTTACTAAATCTAATGATCAACAACTTCTTAACAAGAAATCCAAAATAAAAACCAAATTTTACTAACACTTAATGGAAAATCTACTTTTTCCAATATTTTTTTGAAAAACACGACTTTATCAAATTTTTTTTATTAATTTCATTTGGGGTCCAAAATATTTTGAAATGGGGTTCATACACTATTTGAATCGGGAACCACCTCTATATATATTAAATTAATATTAATTGTAGATATTGGATAAATGGTCACATTCAATGTTTGAAATAATGACAAAAATAAACAAAATTGATAATTTGTTGTCAAAGGAAGGTTATCCGAAAACAAAACCGCAAATACCTCAACAAATAAAAAGACTATTCCTTGTAGACGATTAATATAATTTAACATAAATAAATGATTTATTCATACAATTCCTTAACATTATTCCAAAATTCGTGGGGAGACATATCTTTATTAATTTTTAATTCTTTGGTTTTATGATGTATAGTTACATAATCATCATTAATAATCGCGTTGAATATCATTTTGTAAAGTTCGTATTCTCCTCTAAATTTGTTTAATTAACAATGACTACTGTCTTTTTTCGATTATAAGAAGTCTTCTAATATTCGAGAGTAGAAAAAAAAATGCTTATAATCAAAAACAAGCAGACCTTGAAAAATAGAAAAAATACACTAAGTTTTTTTCTAATTAGTATAAACTTATAAATTAGACATTCTATTGTCTGAAGGAAGTTATTTTTTTAGAAATAAATTAATATGTTGTCTATTTTTTGTTTAAAGTTGCTTCTTTCGAATACAAGCAGAAACTGCTTATATTCAAATTTTATTTAGTTAAAATTTTCACTGAAAATTTGTATTTCAGGGGTCTGCTTATAATCGAGAAAAGACAATAGTCATTAATTTTTAAAAAATACAAAGCAAAATTTAGAGGTGGAAAGTAAATATAGTTTGTTCATTAATATCAATCCTGAAAAATCATCCCGTGTTCAATCCGATTTTTTCAGATAATGGATGTAAAATTTTATTTCCAATACTTTGTAACCAGAAATATACAGATTTCACGTATAAATATTTAGTGAATTGCATCAAACAATAAAATTTAATATGGAATTAATTAACAACATTTTAGTGAGTTGTCAATACATGTAGTTTGTATGGATAATTTATATTATTTTTGAGACTTGTCATTTAACAGTTAAATAAAATAAACATCGGTAATATGTCAAAAATTTTTCATTGTACTCTGTATTATTTAAAAGGTTTGTTTACGGTAAATTCCAAATTAGAATTTCTAATCACATTGGAATGCATTTAAAAATTTTATCAAATTGTTAAAGTTGTAAAATAATGTACTAAATTAATATATGATCGATGCGTGTTCGTAACCGATACACAAGATTAAAACCGAACCTACCGTAGTTAGATACCTCTTGGGGTTTAATTAAATTATTGTAAAATAGGAACTCAGTTTTCAAAATTGAGCAATTAAAAAAATATATTATTGACATTGTGAACAGCATAACTATTTTGCATGATAAATTTAAATTGTCAAGTTAGACTCTTGGCGATGTGATTAGAGTCAATATGACTACGAATCGTTTGCTAATTCTTTTTAGGGCCTATTTTTCCTTTTCGGGAGACCTCGAGTTTAATCGGTTCGGCTCTGCACAAGATAATCAATTATCTTAATCTTGAAAAAATTATTAAACATACGCTATTCTTTTTTCATATTTAACTGTCTTTTCTTCATTTTCCTTTATCTGATTCAATTGTCCATTAAAATTATTGTGTTTTTCCATAGTATTTTTTATAGATCCTATAAGATCCTTTGCACTTTTTTGTCTACTTTGTGATAAGATTAGTAGATTTTCCTGCGTTCTTGTAGTATTTAAAATATTTTTAAAATCTAAATGTATAAACAGAACATGACAAAGTTAATATATCAACTGAGTAAAATATTACCATTTTTGATAGCTTCATTATCTTCTATTTTGTTGTATAAATTCATATTATTATTCAAGTTTTGAATGGCTATATTAAAATTCTCTTCAACCTTTAAAATGGCAATGTCTTCCATTGCGCGTTATATTATATAATATACCATAGAGATGATTTAAATATATTTTTATTGAATTACAAAAATGAAGAATGGACAATGACATATTGAATAGTTTATCCCAATACCTTCCTAGTGCTTATAAAAATAGATTTGTAGACCAAAACCAAAAAATAAAAAAAGATTTAAAGATTTTATTGGAAACTGTACTAAATATCTTATATAATTATGTAAATTATTTTAAGGGTAAAATCCCGGAAAAGGGTTGGTCAAAAATTCAAATTAATTATTTTCTGTATTTATTAAGTTTGTTTGAATGCAACAACATTGATGGACCTGGATTGGGAGAACGAGAAGGTAGGGTGTATTCAAGTTTGATAGAAAATGTTAGTTATGGGTTTGCACATGGAATGGGCAGATCTGGTGATCTTACAGCAATACAACCTAAAGCTCTGGGATCTTCTGTACTATCAAAATTATGCAATAAATTAATTTTGAATTTAATTCGTTTGTCAGGTAAGTTATATGGTTAATATTATTCATATTTAATTAGGAATAAAATCCTGCAAAACTTGCTTTGTGTGTCCAATGGCGACGGGTATGTCAATGATGCTTGTTTTGCTTTCCTTTAAAAAAATGAAAACTCATGCAAAATATTGTATTTGGTCCAGAATAGACCAAAAATCTTGTTTTAAATGTATAGTAAATGCAGGTAATAAATGAAATGATTATAATTAAACAATAATTATTGTTGGTGTCGCTCGTATTTATTATGTTTTATTCTGATAAATAGAGTAAAATATACAAAAAATAACAGGATAGCAAAAAATGTTTTAATTTTTTATAATGGTCAGATGTTAGGTCATTAATCTTGTTAATATTTATAAAAATATTTAATTGTACATATGTTCATCTTTATCCTTTGGGGTATAAACGTTCCGTTAATGGTTAATTATTTTTAATGATAATAAATCAATTATCCATAATTAAAAGAGATTAATAAATTAATTCCGTGCCCGCATTCATTCCGGTGGCATATAGTGATAACCCAGTTGATAATTATTTTTGCTTTAAAATGTCCTTAGGAAAATTGGTAACGTATAATGCTTGATGACGATACTCATTCTGATAATTAGTTACAGGTAACTTATTTAGTGTGGTTCCTATTCCTTACCTACCCTTAGGTATCCTACCTAAATCCAGATACATTTCTTTAGTAATAAAAATTATTTCAAATCTTATGAAATCACTATTAACCCTATCTATTCTTAATATGTGGTTACTTGTATTATTCCAAATTTTAATGAATTAACTAAGCACTTTTATCAAAGGTAACACCACTTTAGGTTTAATTCCAATTATCATTGAGAACGAATTAGTGGACGATGAATTGAGAACAAATATACCACAAATAAAGCACGAGATTGTAACATTTCTATTATTTATATTTTATAATTGACAGGAGAATCTTGGAAAAGATAACATATTATGTATAATAAGCACCACTAGTTGTTTTTCTCCGAGGGCACACGATAGGTACATACTTTATAACAATTAGTAATTTTTTAGGATTGACACGATTGCTAAAATTTGCCAAGAATATGAACTTTTCCACATGGTAAATAACGCTTACGGTTTGCAGAGTAGTAAATGTTGTCATTTAATTGAGACGGTAAATAAAAAAAACTTAACTATAATTTATACAGGGTAATAGAACAGGTCGAATTGATGTCTTCGTGCAAAGTTGCGACAAGAATTTAATGATTCCTGTTGGTGGTTCAATTATTGCTGGGTTTTCAAAAAAACTGGTAAATGAAATATCTTCAGCATATGTTGGTTACTCGTACAAAATATTGTATAATATTTATTTAGGGCGTGCTTCAAATACTCCTTCTATTCATTTATGTATCACATTGTTGGAAATGGGGGTTCAAAAATATTTGGAATTGTTAAAAAATAGAAAACAAATGTATACATATCTTCATCAAGCTATTCAAAATGTTGCCCAAGATTTTGGAGAAAAACTCTTAGAAATCCCACACAATTCTATTTCAATGGCTATGACCATTACTACTAAGAATACATCTAAAAATGTTACGGAGCTTGGTGGATACTTATATAATTGTAATGTAACGGGAGTAAGGTTTTATATAAATGAAAATCTTTTTATTTTAATTTTAGAGTAATAGATAAAAAATCCACCAAAAAAATTGAAAACACCTTTTTTCTGGGTTATGGGTCTCATTGTAACAATTATCCTTATAGCTACGTTACTGTTGCTGCTGCCATTGGTCAAACTACTCAAGAAATTGATTCTTTTATTAAAAAATTTCGAAAATCTTATTTTAAATGGACAACTAGTGCTAAAACTGATTGTAGAATTTTGGAAAATAACCAGGATTCAGATTAGAATATTTACCTTTTGTATAGACACTAATAAAGTTTTTTAATACTTGTAAATTCAAATATATTGTATAATTTATGTCTGATAAATCAAAATACAGGGATAATCTCTTTCATTTTGTAGATAGTGTTTGTTCATTTGTAAATTTCTCTTAAATTTACATTTTTAATTTTATATTTAGTTCAAAATTCAATATAGTTATACTGACAAAGCGGTTAGCGATTTAGATGAAAAGTTAATATATTATATACAAAACAACAATTATGTATTTTAAAGTATCCTAATTTATATAAAATGCGACGCGATTTTTGTTTGTGTGTGTCCTACTTTATTGAAATAACTAGCACTCTTAAAATTTTTTAAAAACTACATTTCAATTACAGTTTTTTCCGGGACGTATATAAGATAAATTTCAACCTCCCAATTTCACATCTTAAGGGTCAAAAACCCCTGT